>JAHFWF010000120.1:0-283600 GCA_022545495.1 Chrysanthemum lavandulifolium | reverse complement strand
TGTTCATCAATTATGGTCACATTGTTCATCAGTTAGTATGTTCATCATTTAGTCTTTGTTCATCAGTTAAAAAAAACTAAAAGCAAGAAAAATAACAAAAGATGTATTGTAATACATCAATTAGTGGATTTAATGAAATTTATAAGATAAATCTCTTTTAAGCATTTTATCAAACACTTTGTGTGCACTAGATATGACTAAAACACCATATTTAACGTGCGATATCTCACTTATATCATATCATATTTGAGTAATTCAAATTTCGGGTAAAGAATGGCCAAACAGCTACAACTTTCGTATTTTAAGTTTTGCATGATTCGACGGTTAAACTATAAAAAACTAGAGCCGAAAATGCCAATTTTTTTAAGAAATTCAACACCCACTTAAAAAGCTGAAAAAAAGTTGCAATTTACATATCAAAATGCATATCAAATGAAAACGGTTTTTTGTAAAAATTTATTGTTCAAAAGTTATTTACGTTTGAATTTTACGGTGAAATTAACAAAAAAAGTCAAATGACCGTAACACCTCTAACGAAAATATAAAAAAAAAAAGAGAAAAAAAAGGGATGAAGGGAAGGGACATACGTTTCATCGAACTTTTATTTTTTTCACTTTTCAGATGAATCACAACTCGAATAAATCAGCTAGGTAATTTGTGAATTAAACTAGACAAAGACTTGATGGACAACAAGCTATAAATAAACTTTGTATGAAATTATTAGCGTTAAAATATGATATTTGATTTTTCATGTTTATTGAAAGGGAGGTGATTTATACACACTATAAAATGATTGGAATATTCTAAATTATAATATTTGGACATTTATATATTTACTGTGACTCTTATATTTTCACTAATGTGAGAATATAAATGTTCAAACACTATAATTTAAAGTGTCTTAATTATTTTGTGAAGTGTGTAAATCATTTCTCTTATTAAAATTTTGAATTTACGGACACATAATTTTTGGTGTTGGATTGGCAAATTTTCAAGAGTTAGGTACGTTTGGTTTGAATGTTGAAAAACTATAATAATAAAGTATGTACTCAAATATATTACAATCAATATAATTATGACGCATTTATTCAACGATCGTGTGATCCCATAAATGTAAATGTTTCGAGTTGAATGACGACCAATGATCGGTTTATCAATCTTTTATACTGGGAAGATCTGGCTCAATGGCTGCTTTCGCTTTTAACGTCAAATAATTAATAATTTATGATATCGTAATGAATGCTTTATTTAAGTTTAAAATAGAACGTTAATCACGAAAATACAATCGCAACCATTGTATTATCGATAACAAAGTCTGCACAAAATTTTAACATCTATCAAACAACATATAAAACATTTAATTAAACCGAAAGAAACATTACATCATTACGAGATAAAACTAACAACACACGCTACTTGTCGTAAAACTAACAATGACGGGATTAATGATGCCGTGCAGTTAAAGAAGAACAGCAAGACCAAAATTAGTAAATTAAATGTGATTAAAAAAAAAAAAAAAAAAAAATGGTCTAATTTTGACTATTTTGTAAAAGATTTGGGCATATTTAGCTTAAGTTTTTTAAATCGGCCAGATTTAAATTTATTGAAAAGTTAATGCCACACTAAATTGGACACATATTTTCTCTTAATTATAAAACCTTATAATCATTTTTGAAGAAAACTTTTATATATATATATATATATATATATATATATATATATATATATATATATATATATATATATATATATATATATATATATATATATATATATATATATATATATATATATATATAAAGATCAAATAAAAGATAAATATCCGTAAAGATAAAAGATTTTTTCAAAAAGTTCACGAAAAATCTCAAAAATCCCACAAGATCGGGTATGTAAGTGCTGCAAAAAGTGCAAAAACTTTTTTCTAAAAGTGGATATTTTCCAAAAAATTACAAAATATATCGTCATGTGCATTAAATCCTTTTTGTGCATCAAAATTTGTTTTTGCACCCAACTTTTTCGACTTTTTCATCAAAATAATATCATGATCAAAGTAAAACAAGTTAAAAATTTTGTATCAAAATTTTTGCATGATTAAATTGCGTTTTTGTGCATTAAAACGAATCAAAACTCAAAATTATAAAAATGTTTTCACAAAAGTTTTATGCACCAACATACCCGATCTTGTGGGATTTTTAGAATTTTTAGTGAACTTTTTGAAAAAAAATCTTTTATTCTTTTACTGGATATTTGTCTTTTATTTTAACCCATATATATATATATATATATATATATATATATATATATATATATATATATATATATATATATATATATATATATATATATATATATATATATATATATATATATATATATATATATATATATATATATATATATATATATATATATATATATATATATGTATGGAAGGGTTATTTCGGTAATCCAAATAGTATGAGAATCAGAGAACCGATCCTAACCATTCAATTTTATGTTCAAGGTGGAGAATGCACATGGCATATTCGTAAATAAGTGGAACTATTTTCCTGCATTTTTTTTTAAATTGAGGGACAATTTCGGTATTTTACAAACCATTAATTTCCCTGTGGAGAAGTTATCGGAGAAGTAATCATAACTTTCCCCCCACTTGTGGCAATCAAATCAGATTCAGAAATAATTCACAAATCAAAAAACACATACAATCATTATCTTTATTCGTTATTTAAAAGCCCCAATTATTAGGGTTTTGGAATCAAAAAAATACTGAACCCACAAGAACTAAAGCGGCACTTTTCCTGGTGATTAATAGAAGGTAATCGTTTAATTATTTTTTAATTGTGTTATTAAACTATAATTTAGTGTTCACTGATCTTTAATTAAAAAAAAAATCGACTGAGAAAACTGCATGTGTGTTTTTTAGGTGGGTTGTATGTAACCCATCACTGGTTTTGATTGGTGTATCTTCTTCTTTCAGGCACAAAAAAGTAGACGGATAAAACAAGAAAACGGCGGTTAATTCAAGCGATTAATGGAAGGTATTTCACTAATTTGTGATTGTAACTGCTTTTAATTTTGGAATAATTGTCTTTTTAGTGTGCATTGATGTTAATTGTTGTTTAATTGTAAAAAAGATGAGGAACTAGGAACTAGTAACAGGTAGTATATTTAGAAAAAAAGATGCATGTGTGTTTAGAAACGCCTAGTTGTTGATTAATTATTTTGTATATGTAATGTTAGAACTAGAAAAGCGTAAGATATTGGATTTCACAAACACATAATACATTCAATATATGGATCGAAATATGCAAGAGAGTTTAGAGAAAAGAACAAAAGAATGGAGGTTAGATTGAAGTCCAACCTCTACCTTGGGAGGTAGAGGGTATTTATAGTTTTACATGTCACGCCTCCGACTGTGTGGATCGTGCATCTGGGTGGGTAAAGACCCGTCCGTCCTCCGGTGTTGCACTAAGCTAAACTAATAACTAAATAACTAACTAATAACAAGTAAATAAGGTAAATAACTACATCGCTCTACGAGATAACATATGCTAGATCATAATTAGGACTGACACTTTAACATGGAATTTTCAAATTCCTAACAATCTCCCCTATGGAGGTCACCCCATGTTTTACATTTCAAATCCTAGCATTCTATTTTGTCTTCGGTTCGAGCTCCAGACTTCAATTCTTCAATGTCTCTGATTCTTTGCGCTTTTAGTAGCGACTTCATAGTCCGAATATTTTGTACTTTCTGGAGGTCTTTGAGTGATCCACATCTTTGATGATCTTCGAGCATTATGGAGATTATTAGCCACAATAAATCTCGGATCACCCTTTATTGTGTTGCCCTCATGTGAAGTTGTGACTTTGGACCGACATGCTCACACTTTTCGGATCATGACATCTTTCATCGAGTGGCGGAGCTTTCTATCGGTTCATGATATTTGCAACAGCCGAATGTAGCATAGTATAAAATATCGTAACCGAGTTATGTAGATATGCACCGCTCATGATTTCTTCAATTACGCGATGTCATGAGTGAGCGCGACTTTGGATTGACTCTCAATTTCGATCAACCGAATAGTCCAAATGTACCGCAAACAACAGTTAGCAATAAACACACGAAAAGTGTCTTTGATCACTTTCGTTGAATCGAGGTACACGACCCACGGTTCCCTGATGATTAGTACAAGTACCGCTCGTGATCGTGTATAATTCAAGAATCTCCTTGACAGGGTTTCACCGTTCTAGGCGTTCTCAAACCGAACGTCGCAAAGAAGACAACACGGAGTGAGTGAACCAAATAATCGAGATTCAACGATCGATGAAAATGATTTGAAAAACAATCGCGCATTGCTTAGAAGAAGAGTTTTGCAACACGACAAAGGTTTTATGAGAAAGATCAATTTTCAATCATAAATACTTTTATATTTGAAAAGAGTACACATTCGATGTGCTAGATAAAAGAAGAGATTCGCGCGCATCGAACGTTTTTCCAAAAGTATTTTTTCAATCGAGATACTTTTGTGTTTGAAAACATAAATACACATTCGATGCTGCTAGAAAGAAGATTTGCACATCGAACGTTTTTCCAAAAGTATTCGCCAATTCAATTCCTAGACCAAGTTTGATTCAAGAGTGAATCGCCCCATCGCTTTCTCAGCCCGGCTGTCACAAGCTTGATCTTTAGAAAAGATCTCACATGTCACCCACCAAGAGCTTGTTTGATGATGGCTCTGTAGGATTTCCATTTTCATCGTGAATATTTTTACATATCACTTGGATGTTCTCGCAATACCACAAGGATAATGCGAGGACTCTTAATATATATTCTTATTTTCCACATTGTGTGAAACAAAGCAAGTCTTCATTAATTTAGTGTCCTAATGAGATGTTGTGGATGATCTCTTGGCTCTAGACTTAATAGCGCACATTTGGTTCCTATGTCTGAGACTAGTGAGAGGGTCTCTCTTCAATATCAACCGTCTCTAAGAGAAAGTCGATAGATTACGCCGGTTCCCGTGAGAATGAAACAAGCCCTTTTAAGAGGAACTTGAGTAGCTTGGGAAGTTGTAGTGCAAGCGCCACGGGTCCATGACGCCTTGTCTTCAATACCGAGTTACCTAAGTAACCACCAAGAACATATGTATTGAACCCGGTTTTGCCTAAGGTTGAATTATTGAGGGCTATTTCTTTTCACCCTTTTCACATTTATTTCTTTTCATTCTTCAACCTCTTCTGCTTACCGAGACTTCATTACTAGAACCTTGTAGGTATATTCCAAGATTAGCTAGCCTCATCCGCACTCTTCCCATATCTCACTTTTCTCCTTTTTTCATCATACCTAAGGACTCTACACTATCTAGTGGATTGTCCTCGGTAGATCCTCCGCTCAAGGATCGTGGGAACGGATACCTAACCTCACCATCCTTATAACACCATGCATAAAGTAAAATGGTGGTCTTTTGAGTACAGTTCATTCTTCCTTGAAACCAATTGAAAAATCATTTGGAAAAATCAATCAAGGTACTTGTGATATAAAATCAAAGCATTTTGTACCTTAATTGTTTTGATCATTTAGAAATACTCCCCTCAACATGTGCATATGATTTTGAAATTGTTTAGCACATGGAGGCAAGAGTTCTTTTGAAATAATTTCTTAATCACAATTTCCATGGAAAAGCCATTTGATTTTCTTTTGTAAATTCTCCCCATCAATATGTGCATAAGATTTTTGAAATCATTTTTATCACATAGAGAAAGAGTTCTTTTGAAGCACATCCACGATTACATCCACGATCACAAAATCCATTAAGAAACCATTTAAAACTCAATCAAGGTACTTTATGTTAAAACATAAAAGCTTTTGTACCTCGATAGTTTTATTTTTATTTGAAACGCTCCCCTTCAATGTGTGCATCAATTAATGAAAACATTTAGCACATATGGGAGAGCAACCTGCACTTTAATTCAAAACGATCACTTATGATCACTTTTTATCAAATTTCATTATTAAATCACAAATTCTCCCCCGATCAAAATATCAAACCTTTGAGATTTTGGATCTCAAGTGATTCAATTAGGTTTAGAAAACATGGGAGAAAATGTGGCCTTGTTTAAATACTCATCTAGTTTTGGATAAATGCTCCTCCTCAATCATGTTCATCATATATTGAAATCGCTTTGACACATGGAGGCGTGGAGTGCCTTTCAAGGACTAAAACCAATTCCATTAAAACAGATTTGAGATTTAAATCACGATCTCTCCGCGATCAAAATTTCAAACCATTTGAGATTTGTGATCCCAAAAGATTTAAATCATTTAGAAAATTTTGGGGAAAGACGTGGCAAGATTTGATTTTGAAAATGATGATAAGGACCATTTTAAGACATTAAAGATTGTTAGTCGTGTATGATTGTTTTAAGAGATCTTTACGTAAAATAAAACAATTTCACAATCAAACAAGAACAAAAAATATTTCATTTTGAAAGACCTTGATTTTTAAAGAAAATCATACCATGACATAACATTAAATCTTTAGATCACCACATTATAACGCATAAACCGGACTTGTTTTGATGATATATTGTTTGAAAATATTATATTTTAAATCACTCTCCTCAATCGATGATCAAGTCGATAATTGAGTGACATAGGTTTTGATAAAAAGAAGTCCGTGATTTTCAAAATTTAGTCCAATTTATTTTTAAACAATTTTTTCCATTTTTAAAACAATTTTATTCAAAGTTTTAGAAAATGGTATCATCCACTATTAATCCCGCACAAAGATACGTTAGGTGGTGAGCCGCTTTTGTTGTTGTTGCCGTAAGGTTTGAAGAAACCATCTGGCGATGCAAAGAGACTTCTTTCGTTGCATTTTTCATGCCAACTATTCACAGAGGTCCATTAAGCTCCGCTTTCTTCATTCGATGATGAAGAAAACCATTTCACGATGCAATGAGACCTCTTACGTTGCAATTTTCATGCCAACTTTCCATAGAAGTCAAATTAAGCTCCGCTTTCTTCATTTGTCAACCCAAGATATAGTTACCTTTCCTTCGGTATCCAATCATCTTCATTTGTGGGATCCGGATCGAACATTCTTATATACCAATATACCGTGATACGTTAGTGAACACACATACAGATATATGGTGGTCGACATCACCCAAATAGCAATCGACTAATAAAAGTCAATCCAACATATCAATCGGTTCATATAAGGCATGGGAATAATGTGTTTCATCAAACCATAATCATCTAATCCTAACAATCATATCCTAAATTCCTAGTCCTTCGACATAGGCAAATATCTTTTTTAATTAAGCCACGAGATAATTAAGAAAGCCCGTTAGATGATATAGATTTGAAAACATTATCCCCTCAATCAATGACTCATTTTTGAAAAGTTTAAAAGCGTGAAGTCATTGATTGAGTTTTCAATTATTTCGAAAACTCAATAAGATTGATTTTCAAGCAACTCATTTACTACCATTTTGAAAAACAACAAATATTTTTTGAAGAATTTTAGACGGAAAAACATTTGTGTAGGAGCAATTAGCTCCTTCGACATACTTTCCTCAATTAGTTTTAGGAAAAATGCACGAAATATTTGAAATTGGTTTAGCGTAGCACTTTCCTTCCCTGGCGATGGTTGCTATCGGAAATAATAGCAAGCCATAGTTTTAAGCACGAAAGTACGATGCGAAATAAGCGCAACCCATTTTTGAAGCGCCGGGTTACAAATCAAATAATCGTAAGCCATATTTTGAGACATGTTTTGAAAGAATATTTACACCTCACTCGCCGAACTTCATCTATGGTCCCGTGCCATTATTGAATGACATTTCTAAGACCGTAGATGTTATCGATATCGTAAGACATGTCTTAGAGAAGAACATATTTTGGTATTTTTAAATTTTCCGATTTTTATGGGTTTTGAAGATTTTATATTTTTCTATTTTGATTTTGTTGGTTTTATATTTTTGTATTTTGTTTTTCGGATAGATATATACAAAGATAGATAAGATGATATAGATTAAGAAGATGATGATACTTAGCAAGAGATAAGGATGTCGAACAACCCCTGTAGAAGATAGAAATCGTCATCTCTTAAACATCCACCACCAAAGCTTCCGAGGCTCTTGAAATGAAGAAAGAAAATGAACCATTTGAAAGTGAGACTTTGCGCCTTCCCCAAAACCAAAAATCCTTTAGCCGAAAGCAGATTCAAAGCTTTCTTTCAAGCTTCCCTTAGCCAGTGCACAAAGAAGCACACCGTTATCATCGATCCGGCCGCCTCCTTTAAGAATAATCACCGTGATTCTTCATTCGAGGTTATATCATCCAATAGAACAAACGCAACGTATCATCCCATATTTAAATAATCTTCTCACATTCCTTTCCACCAAGTTCAAGCGATCCATTCCAAAAGGTGTCAAGAGAACAATTCCCCAAGTAGTTGAATTGATGCGGTCGGTCTCTTTGTATAATGCTCAAGAACTCTCCCGAATACACATAATGAGGGAATGGAAACACCTCCCATGTTCACATTTTTCTTCCCGATGATCGTATGAAGCTCAAGAACCCAAGTACCCAATGCCGAAAGAGAGAATAAACTGATAACATTGAAGAAGCATGTCGAATCACCGATTATATCTGCGGATGACAATCAGGATGTCAACTCCGGTATAAGTGATTATATTCTCGAATCACCGATTAAGCCCTCAAGTGAAGCGACTAAGCATCCCTAATGTATACAATCTCTCTCCCGATGATTGTGATAGCATCAAAATCATCGCACACTTGTGTACCTCTTTCATCTTCGTAAACTAACTTATCCATCTCTTCCCCACATAGTTGGAATAAGAACACTAAACGCCTATGAGTCAAACTTGAGTTTCTCTCATGTAATTACATCTGCCTTCCCGAGAGATCTTCAATCACTTAGAAGTATTAAGTTCATCAAGTTTACTCGCGTTTAGATGCGTGTTTCCTTCTCCCTTCTCGGTTTGATGATTCGTAATCGAACACATAATAAGCCCGTATACTAGAAATCATTGAGAAGAACATTTGAACTCTGTGAGAATCAACTTGTCAAGACTCTCTCACTATTTTATCAACCCTTATGTAGACAATTTGAGTGATCACTGATGAAGAAAACCCGATGAGTGTGTAAATACTCATCATTTTGGTTAATTCAATCGCAAAACGCTTAAAATGCTCAAATGCATCAAAACACCAAAATATTCCAAAATTGCATTTTATATGTTTTAGATGCAAAATGTTCAAAATCGGATGAAAAACGAGCAAAGTTTGCATAATTGCGCGTCATCTCCCAGACTTTCGAAAATGGCAAAATCATCCCTAGGCATTTATTTTAAAAGAAAAGCCACCAAAGGTCCTTTGGAATCATAAATTGTCATATTTAGTCCTTTGGTGGAAAATCCAAAAATATTTGAGAAATTACATGTTTAGTCCCCTAAAATCCAAAATGGTCAAAATTAATCCTTGGAATTTTAAAAGTGTCAAAATTAACCCTTGGATTATTAGAGGTTGGAAAACTAGTCCTTGTACTACTCTTCATAATTTACAAATTTGGTCCTTTGGTTTTGAGAAATTGCAAAGTAGTCCTTGTGTTTAATAAACAAACCAAACGGATCTTTTATTATCCAAGCCCAAACTCCTTGGCCCAATCTTTTACCCGGTCCAAATCCATGACCCGACAACCCAAACCCAATGTTTAAACTAAACAAACCCGCCCCTAAACTCTGTCTTCCCACAAAGTGTACGCTACCCCTCCTCCAGCCACCCATATCCACCCTACTCCACCCTTTGTCTCCCCCCACCTCACCTAACAACCAAATTGCATTAAATGTAGTCTCTTCCCTGTCCAAGATATCAAAGACCAATTTTCCCGCCAATTCCATCAAACGGCCAAGATGGCTCAAAAAGCATCCAAGGGTTGAGATTGTTGCTGGGATCCACTCAGAAAGGTGAGAGAAACAAGTTTGAGCATATAAGGAAGCAGAAGAGGCAAGAGAAAAGAGTAGTTAGTTTATTTTATCTAAATGTATGTCGTTTTTTTACTTATCTTGTCCTAACTAGTTTTCAATTGTATTTTCTAATTAATTTGTATCAAAAAAAGTTGTTTAAGTGTATTGCAATTATTAACAAGTTTCAATGTAAGCCTTTGTAATTTGTTGGCTTTTCCTTAGTTATAATAATCTCAAATCCTTTTCATTCAAATTCCTCGATCACTACACGCTTGATAATCCATTGCATAGCTCACGGCGGGACATAACGACCCGGGAGACTCTATACTCCTCGTGATCTTCATTGAGTTCGTTCTCGAGCCGCTTTAAGCTTGTTACGGGTCGCCATTCAAGTGGCGTGCTTGTGTGATAAAGCTTGACCGTTCGGGCGATCAAATTTTAGGCGCCACGGGAGCCAGTTGTCTTTGATTATCTTACGTCTAGCGATTAGTGATTTGGATATTCACTCCTTGTTTATACCATCGTATGTGTTTATATTCTCTTTAAAAATCAAAAACCAAAAGATTTTCATTCTTTGTTTTTGCAAGATGTTTTTCAAAAATACAAAAATACTCTTCTCATTCCTCTTATCCGTATGATTCTATTTCTCTTACCCTCGCACTGCTTTGATTCTACTCTCTTTAACCTCAAAACCGTTTAATTCTATTTCTTTAACCCTCTACATGTTTAATTCTCATGGCGGCGTTCGATTATCCTCGTTGTTTCCACTTGCAAAAGCGGTATGGAAGAGGATCACCGTTGTCGAGAATCCGGATTGTTTATGCAAGCGATGTGGAAGGATGGGTGCAAGAAAATATTGTTATTGGTGCGAATTATCGATAACTCTCGATGATTCTCCAAGTTTTTCCGACCATCCGCCACAACCCGATGAACCTTAGTTCAAGAACCGGAGACCATAACGGAAGTGGTGGAAATTGCTAGCTCTTAGAGCACACCACTTGTCCCACCTCCGATTTTTCCGAATGTTCTTCGAGACTTGATAGTCATTCGGATCACCATGTTGGTTTTGATGATTCTTTGAAGAAACGATTCCTCTTCATAACTCTCAAATGAAATCGTTTATTCCTTGTGCCGGTGTGTGTGAGCCTCTTTATGGTTCACCACGTCGTTGGTGTACTTGTGTACAATGTGGTAATGATATCCATAACGGAGTTGTTTGTTTTGTGGTTCAAGGAACTCATTTGATTATGATCCTAATCGTAACTCATTTAACGACCCCCTCAAATTTTCCAATTACCCACCACACCCGACTTATCTTCATACAATCAACACTCACTGTGAATTTTGTGGAGGTCCTCACCAAGGATTTGAGTGTCAATCTGGAAACACGTTTGTCTATGAGCAGTTTTCCGGTGATGCTCGAACTTTGGTTATAACCAAAATCCATATGATTCACTGTCCGGACTCAGTCAGTTTCTTTGTTGTAGTCACTGTGGAGGTTCCATTTCATTCACTGATTGTCAAATAAGGAACCCGGTTCCTTGTAACAATCATGACTCTTACATGTTTGAAAATTTTCAACCTCCATGACACCATACGGTTCAAGCTTCACCGAGCCGTTATCTCAAGAAATCTCCCAAGATTTTGAAACCACAATGAAAACACTTGATGATATGATTAGTAACTTTAAGAATCAAGTGAGTGGTGAAAAGACCATGGAGAATTGGTGGTCGAGAAGAAGAACGAGAAGCTCTTAAATCTAGGAAGAATTATTAATCCTAGAGCAATGCGACTCTACATGCTTCCCAATTTCTCAAGGCAGCACTTTATGGCGATGATGGCGAGGAGAGTTTTTATCCTTTTAGAGATAATACTTCTCGACTCCCTCGGTCGGTTGATATCCAGCCAGTTGAGATTCCATCTCAAACAAGCGCTATCACACCGAGATTCACACTCACTCTCTTATTATGGGGGCGAGCATCTCGACACTTTGTTCACGAAAAGGAATCGGACGAATTCATAAAGTCTAGTGTTGAGAACCTTGTCCCAATCCCAAGAGTCAGAAATTCTCGATCATGTATGTAATATCCTCCTCCTCTTGTCTTCCAAAATGATCATGTTGAGATGTTCTCCGATTCGATGATGATGATTCGATTATCTTGTGGAGACATCATTTATGTGGAAGATTCACCTTCCGAGCTTGTTAGCTTGTAAGAAGAGAATGATGAAGTTCTCGACAATGAAATCAAAGATGAAGCTCTTCGAGCAACATTATTGAATGTCGGTCTTCATTTCTAAAATCGAGGCTTTCAAAGAGAAACCTATTTCATCTCCTATCCCCATTAAGGATAGTGACATTCTTTCGATGATTCTATTTCGAAATGAAAGCCTTCTTTTGATAATATGGGAGAGAAGATTAGTGGCGATTACCACTTCTCATTCTCATAATTCTCTCCTCGATCATGAATCATTTACTTTTGAGGAGTTCGCCGTTGAACCTACTCATATCAATTCGAATATGATTCATTCACCTTCATGGAGTTCTCGATGAACTCACTCATATCATATCTCCATGGGGTATGATAACTTCTACTTGATCTAGACACACCCGGATATGTCTAGACCAATTGAGCTTAAATGATGAGATTCATGCGATTATGAATTCTCCTTCCGATGATGATGAGTTAGTCATGATGTTTATCATGATTTTTATCTCTTCTTCACCTATCCCGTAGCTTCTCCTCGTTCTTCACTCCTTGGGAATGAAGACATTATCTTTGATCCCGGCATTTCCATGTATCATTTTGAGCGGTTCTCTCTATATCTCATCGGTGTGGAACTTTCACGTGCTTCAAATGTTTGTCCAAACACCTTGAATGAAAGTCCGATGGAGATTGCTTCTTCCACTTTGCTTCCCATGAACCAATGAATTGGGGTCGAGTCAAGCTAGCGACTCATTAATCAAAAAAGAGAGCTAAGCATGGGTTTTCACCCGTGTGTACCACCACTAGTGTGGGGTTGCCCATGTTTTGTATATAAATCTTTCAAAAAAAAAAAAAAAAAAAAATTCTTTCTAAAATAATGGTAGTAGTATTTCCTTTTCGTTATTTGTTTCGATAACCACGTATTTTGAATATTGAGGGAAATATTCATCTCTAGTGTGGGGGTTCTCACGAATTTTATCATGTAATTATATCGCCCAACTCTGCTTTTGGCCAAAATATTTTTTAGAGTAAGTGTTCTACACTTACTCATCTTGGTTATCGATCCGCCATGTCTCAGAAGACAAAAGGATTGGCTAATCCAGAGCAAACGGCTCTTGGTAAAGATATCTCAAATCAGGCTGACGGCTTGCAATTTGCCCAAAATTGTATGGTATTCAAATTCACCATATCCTTAAAAGTGAAGAGTTGGCTAGCCCGCAAGATTATGGCTTGTGGTAAAGGCGTTGGAAAAACCATAATTGGTAATCACTCACCAAAGATAATATTGATAATTTATCTAAGAGTTGGCTAGTCCGAAGCAAACGGCTCGTAAAGACAAATCAAACCGTTGGAAGTCGGTGGTTTGCTCAAAATCACATGGTTATCGATTGTACCATGGTTCTTACTTGAACTAAAACATTTGGCTACTCCGTAGTAATGGCTTTTGGTAAAGAGATTGAAATCCATTAGTTTTTCTCAAAAGATTGCTAGGGACTAGCAATAGTTTTACGGGGATTGATGAGTGTGTAAATACTCATCATTTTGGTTAATTACGAGCCAAAACGTTTAAAAATGCTCGAAATGCATCAAAACACCGAAAATATTCCAAAATTGCATTTTATATGTTTTAGATGCAAAATGTTCAAAATCGATGAAAACGAGCAAAGTTTGCATAATTGGCGCTTCAGGTCCCAGACTTTCGGAAAATGGCAAAATCATTCCTAGGCATTTATTTTAAAGAAAAGCCACCAAAGGTCCTTTTGGAATCATAAATTGTCATATTTAGTCCTTTGGTGGAAAATCCAAAATATTTGAGAAATTACATGTTTAGTCCCTGAAAATCCAAAAATGGTCAAAATTAATCCTTGGAATTTTCAAAAGTGTCAAAACTAGACCTTGGTTTATTAAAGGTTGGCAAAACTAGTCCTTGTACTACTCTTCATAATTTACAAATTTGGTCCTTTGGTTTTGAGAAATTGCAAAAGTAGTCCTTGTGTTTAATAAACAAACCAAACGGATCTTTTTATTATCCAAGCCCAAACTCCCTTGGCCCAATCTTTTTACCCGGTCCAAATCCATGACCCGACAACCCAAACCCAATGTTTAAACTAAACAAACCCGCCCCTAAAAACTGCTCTTCCCGACAAAAGTGTCGCTACCCTCCTCCAGCCCACCCATATCCACCCTACTCCACCCTTTGTCTCCCCACCTCACCTAACAACCAAATTGCATTAAATGTAGTCTCTTCCCCGTCCAAGATATCAAAGACCAATTTTCCGCCAATTCCATCAAACGGCCAAGATGGCTCAAAAGCATCCAAGGGTTGAGATTGTTGCCGGATCCACTCGAAGCGGTGAGAAACAAGTTTGAGCATATAAGGAAGCGAAGAGGCAAGAGAAAAGAGTAGTTAGTTTATTTTATCTAAATGTATGTCGCTTTTTACTTATCTTGTCCTAACTAGTTTTCAATTGTATTTTCTAATTAATTTGTATCAAAAAAGTTGTTTAAGTGTATTGCAATTATTAACAAGTTTCAATGTAAGCCTTTGTAATTTGTTGGCTTTTCCTTAGTTATAATAATCTCAAATCCCTTTTCCATTCAAATTCCTCGATCACTACACGTTTGATAATCCATTGCATAGCTCGCTGGGACATAACGACCCGGGAGACTCTATACCCTCGATCTTCATTGAGTTCGCCTCGAGCCGCTTTAAGCTTGTTACGGTCCGCCATTCATGTGGCGTGCTTGTGTGATAAAGCTTGACTGCTCGGAGCGCATCAACCGATACACCATACTTGAAACGAAGTTAAATTCCCCACATTTGTATCTTAAGCTTGCACCTAATGATGGAAGAGCGGTGTCGAGAATTTATGCTTCAAGCAAATCTCTAGTACTTACAACTCAAACAAAGTATGAGACATTAACACCTCTTGCGATTATCCACACCGTCATATGCGTGTGTGGCGGATTAAAACAAAGTAACTCCTAATAGTGATAGTTAACGTGTCTTCAACCATCCACCTTGATTGCTTTGGTAACTAGATAAACCAAGTCTTCAACTCAAATTCTTAAGCCCGAGCAAGTTGTCAAATAAGAACACGCCTTTGTGAAAGTCAACTTCAATCTCAAATAAGTGATAAATGATTAACTACGAAGTAATCAACTTGTGTCAAATGTCCAACACGTGAATAAATGTACAACCGGATGTACATTGACCCACTTATTGAACCGGAACAAATGATTCCTCAACATCAATTCCATCTTCCTAAAGATATACATATAGAGACTGATCTGGAAGATTCACCAATAATGTCTTCAAGCGGATGAGGAAGTCATTTTCCTTAATGTTCATGTGGTTGATTTACAGAGTGCACAATAATCCGTGAAGATTTGGTAAAGGAATACCAAAGAGCGGATCATTTTTCATGAACAATAATCCGTGAAGATTTGGCAAAGGAATACCAAAGAGCGGATTATTATTCAATAGTGCAACTGCAATATTACAATAGTCAAAATCAACGCCTCGAGGAATAACTGGAGATTGGGTTTCTCGAGGAATCACTGCTAAAGAATATGAGCAAGTCTAATTGGGGATTGAATCCGCTTATCACTATCCCCAATTAGTGCTCTCCCATAAACCGACAACTGCTTGATAAATGCCCGCATTAAGAAGAAGTCTTTAGATAATCAAATGCAACTCGTCTTTAGTCTTCTAACATGCATCGGAAAATGTAGAAAAGACTTTCGACTCGACCTTCTTCAAGATTGTCCATTGGGGAATAGATAGTTAACATCTTCATCACACCAAAAGCATCCCAATTAACTTACCTCTTGCAAGTCCTTTAACTAAAGTCCCGCCCAATCAAACAAGAATGTAAAGATATTTATCAAGGAAATCAAAGAATCGTACCAACAAACACTCTAAATGGTAACACCAAACTACCAATCACATCAAACAAGAACAGAGAGATTGTTCGGAATCATCATGTTGATGTGTACGTGAAGCATTAACCGGAAGCACTTTGACATTAATCATATCAGCCTGTGTGAAGATGTCAACCAGCGACTCTTAGAAGAAACTACGTGTGAAGATGATCCGATAAGAAAAGTCTCGGTTCTTACATGAGTTAGGAGCCGTTTGACCATATAATCTCAAATATTAATCAACAATGCAAAAAATTCACACTTCTTCTCCCCCTCAAGAATTGCATAAGGAGATGCCATTCTTGATTAAACAAGTGATTATCATCCAAATGTATTCTATTCACACTTCTCCCCATAAAATTAGCACATGATGTCGCCATCTTCATTATATTGAGCAAGTGGAATAAGAGTAATTATCGTGAGTCCGGTTCACTTGATGACCAAGCGCATGGAAAAAGCATGAAGCATGTTGATGAGAATGGTCATAATAAGAAGATTTCTCTTCTTCAGAAGATAAAGCGCACTGAAACGTACAATTTTCTTTTCTTTAGAGTACGAGGCTTGAACTTTTGTGTTCAAACATCATAAAAAGATTTCTCTTCTTTCGAAGATAATGCGCAGTGAATCGTACACATTTCTTTTCTTTAGAGTACGAGGCTTGAACTGTTGTGTTCAAACGTCATAGCCGAATGAATATCAAGATTGAGTTACTTGAACCCATGAGTTATGAGATATCAATCCATTTGTAATCCATACTTTAAGCCACCCATGTAGTGAAGGATCAAGTATCTCGCAATGCGAGTAAGGACTACCGCACTAATATTACAAACTTGATTGCATATATTTTGGTTAGTGACATTAGTATCCAAACCCTTTGGGGTTTCACAATCAACCTTGATTTTGTCATCAGTAAATGACTTTCCGGTAGGCATCCACCTAAGTCCAACATCCTTAAACATTTTACAGACGGAATCCTCTTATGGCAAGGTCTAGGATTGGTGACATTCTTATGCACAGTGGAAGACTTATCGTTATTCCTAGACTCTAAATATTTAGCAGTTGGGATCCATCTAGGCGAAGTTTTGGGTTTGTTTTGCTTCATAACATGTTGAACCTTAGCCATGAAGGTTGTCTTAGTGGATTGTACCTTAGCATGAGAATTAGGAAAATGTTTCTTATTCGAAAAGACTCGTAATATCTAGTTTCATTTTCTACATGCTTAGCATTCTTCTTCATATAACTACTCTTAGATGCAAGCCAACCCCTAGTCTTTTGAGAGTTCCTAGGTAATGGTTTACTACTACTATCGTGCCTTGAAATCTCGTGGAATGCATCACCCTAGGTCTTGCACCTAAAATTCCGCCTTTTCGAATCATGCCTTTTTCCTAGCTTCTCCTAGATAATAGTTCTTCCACAAGTCATTCATATCATATTAATTCTTGGTTCTAATGCTTGGTTTTGACACTTTGTTTTCGAACTATTCCTACATGTGTTGGGAGTAGAAGCATTATTCTTAGGTAACTTAGGTGAAGTGACTGATTTTGACAAGACTTTTATCGCATCAACTGGGAGGCAAACCGTGTTTTGAAAATTTTGGTCTTTCGGATATAAAAGCGAAGAGGCTACCTAACAACGGACGGTTTCTAATGGGATGAGAAACTGGTTTCCCCAGGTTGATGGTTTTGTAAACTTAGTGTTCACACTTTCCCTACGCTTTTCCTAAGCTCATTTTTTAAGGCAACAATAGCGAAACTCTTTTCTCGAAGTTGAGCTTTGAGTTCATCAATTTTGCTATCAAAGAATTTGTTTGTTCAATTGACTTAGTTCTAGCTTCTTTGTAGTCACTTAGTTCTATGTGATGCTTTCAAAGACTCATTTTCCTTTAGTAATTTGGCCACACAAACTGCTAATTCATCATTTCTCATTTGAATATCATAAATAGCATTAACATCGTAATTACTTGTAACCAAATTACTTTTCACATGCATACCGAAATATGTTTCTTCAAATTGTTGATAGTCGAGTTTTTGGCTCAGTCGAGCTTTTAAATCATTTATTTCAAAAGTCCACGAATTCGTGAAGTTCCGGATTTTTACATGGTTTGTTAAGTTGTAAACTTTCCTCTTTTCTTTGTATTGCAATTTCAAGAGAAATGCAATGTTTTCAAGTTTTAAGAATTTGTTTGAAAGTTCATCAAAAGCCTTTTATCAACCATATCATTTGTTTTGAATTTTTAGTCTCGGCCTCAACCAAGGAACATATATCGAATCATGTTCAAGATTAAGATCGGTTTGTTTAGGTACATTAGCGGATACACTATGTTGAATAGTTAAAGTACCTCATCACATGACACCTGCTCATTTGTCGGTCCGATATTTGCATCCACATCATGTGTAACAAGAGTCAACTGAACTCACCGGGTGTTTCAAGCTTATCTCGCTCTAATCCTCTCAGATTCAAAGGTCAACTCGATCCATCACTCGATGCCTTCTCGGTGTCAACACTACAATTTATTGATTGCACTTGACATTCATTCACCTTTTGATTATCAGTATCCACATCTTGTCTCGACATGAGTTCTCGAACAATTTGTTGCATCATTCTTTGTTGTCTCGTTATTCTCGCATTCAAAGAACATCCGATCTTTCAACCGATACATTACCCAACTCATCACAACTATCTCTCAACTGCACCGATACTCATCCACTTTTTCATCATTCGAATAACTTCCTCAATATACTTCTCCACATTATCCATGAGTTGGATTAATGTCTCTCGAACACATTAGCTTCCATCCCAGGTGATTCTTAAAGCACATTTCGGTCATCGATAATCATAATCAAGTGTATTCCTTTGATGAATGACGAAGTTGTTTGTTGATCACACGAAGTGCGGCTTTAGAACCGGCTTCTTGAACCTTTTTCCTATTAAGTTGTTGTTCTAATTGTTCCAAGTTCAAGAACAATGTGCCAGTAATCGATGATAATTCTTGACGAAAGAGTGTAATACATGATCGTTCAATTCCTATTGTGTATTTGTCATCAATTCTAAGTAACATGAGGTGTGAATGAAGTTGTTGATAAGGTTCAATGCAACTTTCTTTACCCTTTGCAAGAGCATTATTTAACCTTGACTGCATTGCCTCTTTAGATTCTAAACACGGAGATCTCACATCCTCATTGATTGATTCCATCATCTTTAACCGTTCAAGATAACTAATATTCTCATGGTTGTCAACAGCATCATACAGGTTTGAGTACTTCAAATTATTGAATCGAGTGTAAGACATGATGTTGGTGTGTACACGGGATTTTACAAGTCTGTGATTTAAACCGAGAAATAGAATCTTTCGCGGGATTTTACTAAAATCAAGACCAAACCGTAAGAAGGTGAGAAGTAGAATGTACAAAAGGAACTAGAAGATGATAAGGAAGTGAAGATCAATTGGTGTTATGGTTGAGTTTGTGATATTCCCTAATTCTTTATATATACCCCCTGTTCTGCGGATTTTTCGGAAAATTAGGGTTTGAAAACAAGGGTTTTGTATGTTAGGTTTAGAGACACATCGCAGGAATTGACAAATCAAAGTCCCCGACAAGTCGCTAATGATAACTCGCATAAGACAACTCGCTTCAATAAGCAAGCGCATAACTCGCTTATATGGGCAACTCGCATAGAACAACTCGCTCAATAAGCAAGCGCACAACTCGCTTATGTGGGCAACTCGCATAAGATAACTTCGCTTCAATAAGCAAGCACAACTCGCTTATATGGGCAACTCGCATAGAACAACTCGCTTCAATAAGCAAGCGTACAACTCGCATAGGCAACTCTTAGCAACTCGCTTAGGCAACTTGCTTTAGATACGTTGAACTGGACAAGTCACATAGGCAACTCGCTTAGCGCACAACCTCGGACAACTCGCTTAGGCAACTTGCTTAGGCAACTCGCTTTGATGAAAATAACCACAACTCGCATCCAAGAAATGCTTAACGTGTCTCAACTCGCATCCAATAAACATTAAAAAAAACACCACTTTTCAATCCAAAAACAACCCAACCACGATAATTCAAGCCTTCCAAATCAAAACCTAAACACTTATAATGATTTTAAACACAAAAGTACAATCAAAATTCAAACTTTAACACTAGAAATTAACCAAATGATTCAAACTATTCTAAACACTTTTAACCCCAAAAACCTTATGAAATCCACCAAAACAAAGAGCATGAAGGATGAATGATCAAACCATGGCTCTTGATACCAATTGTAAGATATTGGATTTCACAAACACATAATACATTCAATATATGGATCGAAATATGCAAGAGAGTTTAGAGAGAGAAAGTAACAAAAGAAAGAAGGTTAGATTGAAAGGTCCAACCCTCTACCTTGGGAGGTAGAGGGTATTTATAGTTTTACATAATACGCCCTCTGACGGGCTGTGGATCATGCATACAGTGGGTAAAGGCCCGTCCGTCCTCCACGGTGTTGCACTAAGCTAAACTAATAACTAAATAACTAACTAATAACAAGTAAATAACTTAAATAACTACACGTCTACGAGCTAACATATGCTAGATCATAATTGGGGTGACCGACACTTTAACATGGAATTTTTAAATTCCTAACAAAAAGGATTGTTGTTTCTTTGAATGGTTGGAAATTAAAAATTGTGTTTTTTCTTTTTTTTTGTTCGAAATTTCTTGTGGGTTTTATATGTTTCTTGTTTAATTCATGTGTGTTTTGTTTGATTAATTGTTATATAAAATGTGTAATGTAATTGTCATTTTTTTTAATAAACCTGATTGTAATATGTTTTTAGATCAGTTTTTGGTTAAAAAAATTTGTTGATGATGGTGTTTGGATAAGTGTGTATTGTTGATACTGGTATATATTTAATGGTGTTTGGATAGGTGTATCTAGTTTGGTTAGTACATGTGTGTTTATTGTAATAATGAATGTCTAATACACTTGTGTTTTTGCTGATAAACTAGATGTAGGATTATGATTAGTAATTTCACCTGATTGTTGTTATATCTTTGAAATAGTAGTTATATATTTGACAAAATACATGTCTCTGAAAACCATTTGTGTTTTTTAGTTATTGGTTTGATGATAAGAGTATCATGACTGTTGATGGTGGTTAGCGTAAATACGTGTGTTTGTGTTGTGTGATAAAGGTTGGATATTGGTTGGGTTTTGGGGGGTGTTTGGATTGGTGAACACCAAGTGTTTGAATGAATGTCTGAATGGGAATTTAGAGATTTTGTTTTGTTCTCGTGTAATTGATACAGAAAGTTAGTGTATTGGTCTATGGGATTTTGGAGTGGTATTGATGTAGGGATTTTGGCTAATGCATATGTGTTTAGACGTAAGGATTTAGCCACTGTATTGATTTAGGGGATTTGGCTAATTCGATATATGTAATTGCATATGTGTATAATGGATGTTGTATATGTTTCAGAATTAATGAGAATCGGTAGGTTCTAAGGGAAGGGGCCACTTGTGAAGGAAAATACCATTGATGAAGCGATAAATGTACATTCAGAAGAAAGGGACGATGACTTCCAAAATGTTACTTAACCAAACAATCGAAAGGTATGAATGTGGATTGTCAGATGATGCGCGCAAGAAGATAGCAAAACTGAACAAGTTAAGGATGAAGCATGCAGCTAAAATTCTAGTTTCTAGATTAAATTTGATGACAGGGAATGTTAGAAATCTGATGGGTGGTATTTAAGAATAAAACAATATGAAAAACAATTATTTAGGATTTTGTCTTCTATTTATGATGTTTAAGTCTTGAATTTTATGATGGTTTCATACCGCTTTTGATATTTTGAACTTGATGTAACGATTTCGATGATTATCGTTAATGGGTATTTGAACATTATGTTTAATTTTGTTAGTTATAATTTACGATGGTTTGGGAATTATTTTCATATGGTTGCATATTGTTTGTTATTAGGTTTAATAAGTGTGTAATAAAAATATGTATGACACATGTATAATTAAAGTTTTTTTTTTTTTTTTTTAAAATGAACATTGTTTATACTAAACAATACAGGGTATCAAGAAAAAAACACATGTATTAGATAAAGATTTTTTCAATTATTAAGAATAAAACACATGAGTATTGTTTATACTAAAAATGTAGGTGTTCATGACTTATAAACTATAAGTAGTACAAACTAAAAGTTTATACTAAACAAATAGGTGTTCATGACTTACAAATTAAAAGTAGTACACTTTAGTCCACATAATTTATACATGTGCACGTGTATAATATATTAAAAGTGAGTATAACACATGTACAATAAAATTAGTACAAAGTAAAAGTAGTACACTTTCGTGTTGTTTTTAAGCTGTGATACATGTACAATAAAAGTGAGTATAACACATGTATTAAGTTTTGAAGATGCTAAAACAAACACAATATATCCAATAAAAAGAATTTGTGTTCTATTATTTTACTTTATTTTTCATGTTTTTATAATAATGCTTGAGAGTATAACACATGTATCTTGTGATTTATACATGTGTACAAACTAAAATTAGTACACTATGGTGTTGTTTTTTAGCTATGACACATTATAACAACCCGTAAAATTTCGGATTATTATAATAATATTTATTACGTCAAAAAATTCAAATCGGTTATTTTCTGACAGTTGTCAATATTTAAATTTAAAAACCAGAGGTCATCTCGTGAATTTAGAAAGTCACGGCACCGCACGCATACCGACACCAATTAAATAACGGCAAACAATTATAATCAAATTTCAACGTAATAAGAATGTCATATTATTACGTTTATAAAATCGTTTCCAAAAATATAATTTCTATATTTCTCGGGTACCGGGAAGGTACGTTTACTCGAGTATTCGACAAAACACGGGGTATAGTTTATACTGTGTTATAATAAAACAAAAGAGATAACATTCCTATCTCTCTCTCTCTCTCTCTCCCACGTTTCCGACATATCTATCCCTCTCTCTCTCTTTTGTCGACACAAACCAGAGAAAAGAAACATGAAAATGGATACTTCTTCTTCTTTTGAAAGTCAAGACCAAAACCATCACCATCCCATGCCAAATTCGTCTCCCTACTACTCTAGCAATCACAAGGATGCCTAGGTGCGGTCATGGACAAAAACGTGAGCCAAGATTAGGCTGGAGCTATTCAAGACCTAGGAAAAATGAAGTCCAAGCTTACCCAATCATTCATGTATAATTAAGGTTGATGCCTCGCAGTTTCCTTCACTTTCACACAACAATCACTAAAATTAGGGTTTCTATAAATCAAGGGGGTTTCTGAAATTAAGTTGGGGGTTTTGCAATTGGATGCATGAGAAGACTTTCCCAAAAGGTTAATCGTTCTAATTCACCCCGAGCCTTCTCCAATCGAAGATATTGATGTTCGGTGTTCATCTCATTCTACCCATTGATTCACCTTTGTAAGGTTAACACTTGTCAATTTCGAATTTTGATTTAATTTGTAAAATTTTTCAAATGAATTATGAAATAGTTAAAAGTTTTAGTGTTGATATAATATGTTTGTTGTTGTTGCGTTGTGGTCGGCAAAGGAAACACCAAAAACCAAAACTTAAAACATGTTAAAACAGTTCATGCATAGACCGACTTATGATTATCGCTTCGGCTTATTTTGTGTTTTCGGCTTATTTCTTTAATTGGGTTTTGACTTATTTCTCTTTTGGCTTACTCAACTTTTCGTTTCGGCTTAGGTTAGCTCATTTTAATTTTTGGCAAAAATTGATTTCGACATAGGCTAGTCTTGGCATAAGTGACCGTGTTAGTGATTGTCTACCACTGTCCTAGTTTGTCATGACTAAGAAGAGAGCACACCTCGAAGGTGTTGCTCTTAGACACTCCTGTTTTGGGATTTCTTGTCATAATTATTGGTGTCATTGTTGATGTTGAGGAGGTACCAGTGGACTCAAGAGAGTCTACATGGTTACGCTTGATCAATCACACAAGGGTGTGTCATTCGTTGCTTTTGAGTCACAACAGATACCCCGATGGATATTCCTACCGGTCCGTCTCACTTGGCTACACCATGGCTAAAAAGGGCTCGAGGAGTAACGCCATGGTAGAGCTTAGTCTTATTCCTTGGTTCTTTAACCGCTTTCAAAATAAAGAGCACATTATGTGCAAGTCGTGAGTAATAATGAGTGGTCTCGGGTTGTGTTTAAGTCTGGTACGTTGTTCGTATGGGGTCTCGATACGGTTGTACAACCCGAGACATAAAGGATGTTTGGATCTGTGATCTATTGCACCAAGGGGTGTTCATTTTAGCTTATACTCTTCTCGACTTATGACTTATATAGATTTGCTTCATTTCGGTCCAAGGAAATACAATCTGTAGGGGCTTCGCTTGCTCCTCGTCTTAATAAAACACCCACCGTGGTAGTTGCCCTTGCTGAATCGACCACCCACCACCCACGGGGTGTGCCACGGTCGATTATCGACTCCAACACAAAGGTGTGTTGGAGTAATATCTTTAGTAGTTTCAAGAAATTTTTAAAGGTATCAAAACTTGTACATATATAGTAGTGATCATCGAGATTCAAGAAATAGCCAATCCATGGGTAAATCAAAAAGGTGCGTGGGGACTTCCTACAACTCGGGCCCAGAGCCCATCTTGTAATACTAAATGGTGTTTGTGTAACATATTGGATTTCACAAACACATCCACAATCACAATAAGAGGCGTATAGTTTAGAGGTTTTAGAGAAAGAAATTAGAATGGGAGCCTTTCTAGAGAGAAAGTAAACAAAAGAAAATGTTAGATTAGAATGAAAGGTCCAACCTCTTGGAAGGTAGAGGGTATTTATAGTTACATACTAAACGCCCTCCTTCTGACCGTGGATCGTGCATACAGATGGGTAAAGACCCGTCCGTCCTCCACGGTGTTGCTCTAAACTAAACTAAGCTAATAACTCACTAATAAACAAGTAAATAACGATACGTCTACGAGCTAACTTATGCTGGATTATATTTGGGGTGACCGACTCTTCACAATGGAATTTCAAATTCCTAACAATCTCCCCCTAAGGGAGGTCACCCCATGTTTTACATTTCGAATCCTAGCATTCCATTTAATCTTTAGTCTTGAGCTCGTAGATTTTAATTCTTCAACTTCTGCATCTTTGTGATTTAGCAGTGATGCTTCAAAGTCCGTATAGTTTTGTACTTTCAGTGGAGGTCTTTGAACTGATCCACATCTTGATGATCTTCGAACTTTCTTTGAGATCATCAGCCACAGTAAATCTCTGGATCACCCTTTATTGTGTTGCCATCATGTGAAGTTGTGACTTTCGGACCGCCATGCTCACACTTTCGTGATCATGACATCTTTCCATCGGAGTAGCGGAAGCTTTATCGGTTCATGATATTTGCGTGATGTAGCGTAAGCATAGTATAAAAATATCGAGCCGTGTTATGTAGATATGCACCAATCATGATTTCTTCAATTAAGTGTGGATGCGTGAGCATGCGGCTTTGGATTGACTTCTCAATTCGATCACCGCAACCGTCTAAATGTACCGCAAACAACAGCTAGCAATAAAATATAAGAAAGTGTCTTTGATCACTTTTGTTGAATTGAGGTACACGACCCACGGTTCCCGTTGATCAAGACAAGTAATCGCCTGTGATCGTATAATTCAAGAATCTCCTTGATGTGGTTTCGCAATTGCTCGAAATGTTTCAAACCGAACGCCTCAAAGAAGACAACACGGAGTGAGTGAAGCAAAGAATTGAGATTTTATTGATTGATTAAAATGATTTGAAAACAATCGCGTATTGCTTGAAGAAGATTTTGCAATACGACGAAGGTTTTAAAAGAAAATCAAATTTCAATCATAAATACCCTTTTAATTTTGAAACTTAATACACAATGATGTGCAATAGAAAAAGTTTGATCACACCAACCGGTTTTTCAAAGGTATCCGCAATCCATTTCTCGGACCAAGGTTGATTCAAGAGTGAATCGCCCATCGTTTCTATACAGATTGTCACAAGCTTGAGCTTTTGCAAGATCTCACATGTCACCCACCAAGAGCTTGAATGATTTTGGCTCTAGAAGGATTTCCATCTTCATCGTGAATACTTTTACATACCACTCAGATGTTCTGGCAATACCACAAGGATAATGCGTAGAACTCTTAATATACATTTACTTTCCACATTGTGTGAAATAGCAAGTCTTCATTAATTTAGTGTCCTAATGAGATATTGTGGATGATCTCTTGGCTTTAGTCTCAATTGTGCACATTTGGTTCCTATGTCGAGACTAGGGAGAGGTCTCCTTCTTCAATATCAACAATCTCTAAAGAAAGTCGATAGATAATGTCGGTTCCCGTGAGAATGAAACAAGCCCTTTAAGAGGAACTTGAGTAGTTTGGGAAGTTAGGTGCGGTCACCGGGTCCATGACGCCTTGTCTTCAATACCGCTACCTTAGTAAACACCCGTACTATATGTATTGAACCCGCTCGCCTCTAAGGTTGAATTGTTGAGGCTATTTCTTTTCACCCTTTTCACATTCAATTCTTTTTCATTCTTCAACCCTTCATGCTTACCGAGACTTTATAACTAGAACCTTGTTGGGTTTATTCTAGTACTAGCCTGCCTCATCCGCACTCTTTCCATTTCTCATTTTCTCATTTTTCATCATACCTAAGGACTCTACACTATCTAGTGGATTGTCCTCGGTAGATCCCTCCGGTTACGGCGGATCGTGGGAACGAATACCTAACCTAACCATCCTTATAACTCCATGCATAAAGTAAATTGGTCGGTCTTTTAGTACAGCTTCTTTCTTCCTTGAAACCAATTGAAAATCATTTGAAAAACAATCAAGGTACTTGTGATATAATATCAAAGCATTTTGTACCTTAATAGTTTTGAACTTTTGATCATTTTGAAATGCTCCCTCAATATGTGCATATGATTATGAAATTGTTTAGCACATGGAGGCAAGAGTTCTTTAGAAATAATTTCTTTGATCCCAATTTCCTTAGAAAAAGCCTTTTGATTTTCTTTGGTAAATTCTCCCCCTCAATATGTGCGTAGGATATTTGAAATCATTTTATCACATAGAGGCAGGAGTTCTTTAAAGTACTTCCACGATCACAATATGCGATAGAGAAAACCTTTAAAACTCAATCAAGGTACTTATGATAAAACATTGAAACCTTTGTACCTTGATAGTTTATTTTCATTTGAAATGCTCCCCCTCAATATGTGCATCAATTAATGAAAACGCTTAGCACATATGGGAGAGCAAACGCACATTGAGTTAAAGCGATCACTTGTTATCGATTTCATATTTAAATCACATTTCTCCCGATCAAAAATATCAAATTGTTAGCCGTAACATTTTTATTAGAAGTGATGGTCATTCACGTTTAGGAACTTTGTAACGTGTGTTAGATATCGTATTAGAATAGTCAACGGGCTCGAGGATTGAACTAAGCTAAATGGCTAGAAGTTATGTTAAGCTAGCCTTGAATAAGTTCATGTAATCCAAGTCCAATCCAAGCCCAAGCCCATGGGCGCTTTTATTTTGTACTATAAATACCCCTCAAAGTCTCATTTGAGGGGTGTGCTTGAGTGTGTTTTGTGTGTGTTTTTCTTTCAAGTAATAAAGTTTTCTTTCATCTTATTTCATACGCATAACATATAATACAAGTCACCATCTTTCTCATCTTTGTTTCTCTCTTCATTTACGCATAGTGTTTGGTTTACGTGTGTTCATCTTGTGATAAGCTGGGTATACGCGTAAGGTTGGTGTAATAAAGTGGTCCTACAATTGGTATCAATCGCTAACAATGGTTTAGGAGTGTTTTTGGTTGAAGTTTTTTGTGTAGTGTTACGCCGTAACTTCATGCTCTCAAAGTTGTCACGCATAAAACTTTAATTTTGCACTTAAATCTTCAAGATTCTTATGTTTTAAGGTATTTAGAGTGTTAAAGATTCTAGTTTTGGAAAAGTTCAAAGCTTTACGCTTTTTCCTTCATTTTAAGCTAGTGAATATTGGTTGTTCGCTTTATGCATGTCGAAAAGCATTTTGGGTGATAATGGTCAAAACTTTTGTGTTATTTGAGTGTTTTGGAAGTTTGTGTGCAATTGAAATCGTTTGAAACACCGGAATTTTTTACGCCAGAAGAAAAAGTCAAAATCTCGAGTTATGCGAAGAAAAATTAAAACCCTCTTTACGCATAAGGTTTTACGCATAAGCATTTGGTTAAGAATCTTCGTGCAACAACGGTGACTCAATGCTTCCTCACTTGGATAAGTTTGTGGAACACTTGACTGGGAAATGTCACTAGCTTGGATAAGTTAGAGAGATACGATTAAGTGTTTTACGCGTGGCGGTTTTTACGCCTAAGATTTAAATCTTACGCTTAAGACCGTGTTTTACGATAAGCATTAATACTTACGAGTAAGATATTGTTTACGCCTAAGAGTAACATCTTACACGTAAGAATATTTCACGCATAAGCATTAATTATTACGCCAGAAGGTCACTATCACGCCTAAGGTTCAACTCTTACACCTAAGGAACAAAACTTACGCCTAAGCAACCAAAGCTTACGATAAGCTTAAGGATTACGAGTAAGAACTTCAAACGGCTATAACTTTTGAACCGTAATTCCGTTTTCAGTGTTCTATGCATCAAAACGACCGTGCGAACGAGGAGATTGGCACGCCGAATGAACAACTTTCAAGTCCTAAAAATGCTCAGAAAAGAAGTTATTGAGGTTTTTAAGTTTTTAGACCAAATTTTCACTACAACAACCAAGCTTAATCTTCATCAAACACAACTCCTTTATCGTTGAATCGATCCTACATCAACTTTATCATAACATACCTTCATCAATGGCAACTCAACAAGACATTCATGCACCGGCGAAAACCGTCCTCCTATGTTGGAAAAAGGTGGTTATCTTCAATGGACAAGTCGTATGCTTCTGTTACATTAAGACCAAACCTAATGGAAAATTGATGATTCAATCCATTACGAATGGACCCTTCATACCTCGACAAGTCCAAGACATCGGAAATGCCGATGCAACACCTCCCGCCCCACCATCTTTTCGTACTAAAAAGAATCGAATACATCGAATAGGATTAGAAGCAAGTCGAAGCATATGACATGGCAATTCATATTGTCCAACTGGTTTACCAAGAGACATACTTGCTTTGTGAGCAAGTTGTGAAACTGCTTTCAATATGTGGGAACGTGTTAGGCGGCTTTGTCATGGAAATGCAAATTGGTCAACAAGATACGGAGAACAAGGCGCTAACTCGCATGGGAAAAGTTTACATCCACCCGGGAGAATCAATTGAATCCTACTATGGAAGGTTACGCACTTTAATGTATGAGTGATCGTAAACAAGTTGACACCGAACTATCGTGAGCAACATCAAGTTCTTGAACAATTTACCGTAAGAATGGGGCGATATCTCACTATTGTCAACCAAACAAAAGACTTACATCAAGTGAACTTTAATCAACTCAACGATTTTCTGAAACAAAACCAAAATGAAGTGAATGAAGTCAGGAAAGAAAGAATGGCAAAGAATCACGATCCATTAGCACTAATTGCAAAGACTCCAACTCCAGTAAACTCACAACAACAAGCTTCATCATCTTCCACCAACAACAACTTGCAGCAATACATTCCACAACCACAAGCTGTTATCCCTCAACAATAATTCTACTCTCAAGAACAACAAGTCAATCAACAACAACCATATCCACAATACCAGGAACAAGGAATCACTGGTCTTGAAATTGAACAAGAACAAGCTCTGTTAAATGCATTTGCATTTTTGGGTAAAGTATTGAAGTCGCGATTCCACACCAACTAACAACAACCAAAGGATTTCATCAAACACTCATAGAATGAGCAAATTGCACAAGAGAGTGTGAATATGGGTCATCAAGGACAAATGGTTGGAGTTATTGCGAACCCACATAGATATGCTCTTGGATTTCACATGGGTAATCAGTGCGTTCAATCGTGTAATCACTGGGTCGAATGTTGGAAATCGAGTTAGGTAATGTTGGGAATAGAGCAAGGGCAATCGTAATGGAAATGTTGTCTGCTCCAGCTTGTTGGGAATTATGGAAATGTGAATCGTGGTAATCAAGTTAAGTGTTATAACTGTCAAGGATTGGGTCACATGGCAAGGAATTGTCCTACTAAGCGAAAACGAAGATCACGAGTATCTTCGTAGCTATGTTGTTAGCACGAAAGTCGAAGCGTGATTACGGTGAGTCTTGAGAAAATGATTTTTGCTATTATGGATGATTTGGAAGACCTCGAGGAAATCAATGCAAACCGCATCTTCATGGCAAATCTTGTGAGACTAAGTACGACACCGACTGACGGCACCTCCACATCTATGACGCCAATGCAAGATGTCGAGGTACCAATCATCGATCCATGCTATAACAATGTCATATTTGATGTGTTTACTCATGACGAACGACGATCGCGACATCGGCACCTACTTATGATACATACGGACAATCCGAGTTGTAGCAATACTAACTCGAGACTCGAGATGTGGATCCTAGTGGAGACCGTGGCACAAAATATCGAGACCGATGAGGAAACACATGCTTATTTTGAATCATTAATCAATAATCGTGGCATTGAAATCGAGAAAGTTAGAGCGGTCAATCGCGAAGGTTAAGGCCGAATGCTAAATTGAGCACCGAGCTTGAGAGTTACAAGGAGAATGCAAAGCCTTTGAATTTCATAAAACAAAGAATCGAATTAGAAATTGGTAATCGAAATTTGGTTTCTAAAGAACAACTATTGCAAATCAAGTATAACACACTTGATGTGAATTTGAACTTGCAAATTAAATCTTTAAACAAGGAAATTTCGATTTAAATGACCAACTTTCTAAACAAAAGAAATGTTTTCGATCACGAAAAGAGAAGAAGCGGTTGATTCTTGATTTTCAAAACGAGAAGATTCTCTTCTTGATGAAATTCTTGATAAAATGAAAAATCAAAACTTTGGAAAATTTGCTTCATATAACGGGTCATTCTCGCTCAAACAAACAAGATGCTTTCTAATCAAGTAAACCGCGTTTCATACTAATCATAGAATGGCACTTGGTAACGACCCTTCTTCGCTCCTCAAGAAAGCTCGAAACCTCGTAATGTGTTAAACAATGGAAATGTTTACATGAACCCATTATTGTTCGTGATTCTCTTGAAACATTAGAACTATCTAAGGAGAGTAGAGAAAGAATGAAACAAAACATCCGGAAATCAAACCAATCGACTATAACAAATGGAACAAAATTTTGGAATTACTTTTGTTAATCAAAAGAAAAGTCAAAGTTTTCCATCACACCAAGTGTTTCAAACAAAGAGTCAACACTGCTTCAAAATCATTTCAAAACCGCTTGTTGTCTCAAATTATCTTTCGAACATTGAACAAATGTCTTCAAACAATCCTTTTAACACAAGTGATGCGAGAAGTATTTTAGAAAATGTGAAAACTAGAATTATGGATCTTCAAGACATCATTAAAACTAAAACCAATATTACAACAAACATCCGGTTTAATAGTTTTGATAATGAAAATAAAAGTATTTTGAAACTCAAATTGCCCCTCACCGAATAACATCAATTCAAGGGTAATTCATTTTGAACAAGCGCTTTTGAAAAGAAACAATTGACTTTGTCAAGGACCATAAATCCTCGGTAAAGCAAGCTAATGACCGTGTTTAACACATCAAATTTTGGAAAATTTAAATGACTCTCTCTTGAAGATGTTCGACTCACCGATATTATGTCCATTATTCTACAAACATATTCATTGAAGATCATGAAAGACTCGGTCTGAGACCTCCAAAATTGTTTCAAAATATGAAAAGCACTGAGAAACTTGAAAAGAAAATGTCTCATATTTTAAACAACTTGATCGAAAACCGAGGAATGCAAGTATGACAAACTGTCAGATGAGCGTGCCTATAATGACATGAAAGCAAAAATGATCTTTGAGGGCTCACTGGAATGTCAAAAGGAAAGGCAAAGGGATACCGAGATTGCAAAGCTGTTAGGAATTAGAAAATTCCATAGTGAAGAGTCGGTCACCCCAAATATTATCTAGCATAAGTTAGCTCGTAGACTTGTTGTTATTTACGTTCTTATGTAGTTAATTTGTTAGTCGATGGCGTAAAATAGTTTAGTGCAACACCGTGGAGGAAGGACGGGTCTTTACCCACTGTATCCCCGATCCACAGCCGATAGGAGGTCGTGTATTTGTAGTATAATACCCCTTCCATCCATGGAAGGGTGGTGCTCATTCAATCTAACATTTCCTTTGTTTAAACCTCTAGCAAGAACACCTCTCTCCTCTACTAACTCTCTAACTATGGCAATCATGTATTTCCATCATCCAAGACCACCAGAATCATCAACACAATAAATATAACGATCCTACAATTGGTACCAGAGCCAAGGTTACTGTGTTGTGTTGATCCGTTGTGTTTTTTGATACATGTGTAAAAACTGTTTTTGGTATTTTTGATTGGTCGGAAAATATGTTTTTGGGTTAACTATTTTGTCTTGCAACTTTTGGTTCATTGGTCAAAACATATTAATATTGTCATGTGGTTTTGTTAACAGCTGTTCTTGTGTCAATATTATTCGAAACACTGTTTCAACATTTTTACATGACTTTTGTTACCTGTTTTATCCGTGAATTACTATGTGGTCACTTGGTCAAATCTGAATAATCAAACATGGTCAAAAAGGGTCAAATATTCATGTCTTTTGTGATGCTTTTCTGGGTTTTACAAATCTGGTCATATTTATGAGGTCTTAATGGGTTAACTGGTCATCTTCTTATGGTCAAATTGGGCAAACAAGCATATTTTAATGTATTTTTCTGGGTTTATCATGAATATGGTCGGAAAGTAGTCGGAAAACTCGCCGGAAAATGTTATAATGACTTAGCGACTTGTCAAAAACCGTTTTTTTCATGTTAGCGAGTTGACTATTGAGTCACTTGCTATCGTGGCGACTTGTCGTGGCGACTTGGTGTATGTATGGTTTAGCGACTTGTGACGAAAGGTAGATGAAGAAGTGACCAAGACCACAACAATAATACCATATTCAAAATGACTCTCGACCACAAAAATTATACCAAATGTTTTGACCTCGTGTTCACACCATCCTTGGTCCATGATCATCAACCAATGTAAATGAAGTAACTTTCACAGATCCAACATCATCAAGACTCAAAACCAACATCCAGACTCATCTATGATTGATCCAAGATTTACTAAATAAAGATTGTAGAAACCTCAGTCTATATCATCACTGGTTCCATCCTTTTCCTCACCACGACTTATTCAAACTGATTTTTTTGTGTGCCTAAAAGCCTTATCAACTCACAAACATTAAAACAAAAATCATTGACATGTATAATGTGTGATACTATACGAAATGAAGTAATGGTTTTAACAATCATGTTAAATCATTACTTTGGCTCGTTTTTTACTTGATTCAACAAACAAGATCAATTTCACATCAAAACTAATTCGTTACCTACCCGAGACCCTTATTAGGTCTTGATGAACTTGTCTTTGTTGCATCTTTCGTGGTCTGCTCTTGAAGCCAAAACATAACTCAAGCCATCCCTGTGGCGAGTAAGTGGTGGTCATAATGGTGTAACCAACCCAATATATGGAAGATGGGTGTGCTTTTGGTTCGATTATGGACTTAATATGATTGGTGAAAGAGGCGTACAATTTGATGGGAGGACGAGTTTTGATATGGGATTAGGGTTGAATTACTAAGGATTGATAATAAGTAATGGGGGCGGAGGTGATTTGTGAAAGTGAGATTAGGTTTTGATATTGACCTAATATTTAGGGTTGAGTTATTTACTTATAACCGGTTATATGAAGATATCTTGGATCGGGTTTATATCACAAGTTGGATCAAGTTATGCTTTCTTTTGGATCTTGGACTAATGAAGTGGATCATGGTATTTTATGTAGACTGTTTACCAATTGGGCCCAAGTCATGCAATATCATGCCATGAACTTAACATGTCACGTGGATTTTTTAAAACATGTCAAGTGGTCTTTTTAATGTGATCAATGACTTATTATATGAGTTTGATATCACGTGAAACCCAGAATCGGACATTTTAATTGCATGGGTCTAGTGGTTCTTGGGCGAGTCTCGTGGCCATTTAGTGAGTCGAGCCGTAACTATTTTTTATATGGGCCTTAAGATGTTGGATATGTTTGGGCCCGTGAGCAATTGATCGACCGTTATTGTGAATAATGGAACCGACCGATGGGCTTCTCATGGTGATTGATAATGTAATTTGATGTTGGGAATTGGTGTGATGATAAAATGTGTTGAGTTATGTCGTTTGGTACCTTGGTTTATACACTTTCATAAAGAATTTTATGATACGGCTTGAATTGATGGTTAAACAAAGTTGACCATGGGGTTTTGCACGGTATTTCTTATTTGAATTTGAAGTGAGATTTTCCGGCCGCTTACTTATTTCGCCTTCTTTCGTTCTACCCTTCCGCCAAGATGACTTGTTTGGGCGCTTATTGAGTGTGATAATGACTTGGCTATTTAGTTACGGGTGTGATTCTTTCTAACTTAACCCACAACGTAGCTATCACTTGATGTCTCACGCAGCTTGAGAATATGTCAAGAGGTTTTGTACATTGGGTACACCGCTTCGTTTTCACGAGGATTAGTACAAGTTTAAGTAACAACCGGGAATTCTACTTCATGATCAAGTTTGGTATATCGGGTTTACTTCACCAGTGGTCACAACAACGGTCGTAATATGTGGATGATGTGTTTACCAAAGTATTTATTGGATGGTTGATGATGTTGATAATGTTGGATAATGGACCGTTGATGAACCGCATGTTCCCTAAAATGATATTCACCGAAACCAAAGTTTTCATAACACATTCAAGTCGACATTGTTTACGGTTTTGTCTTGATTTTGTAAAATCCCGCGAAAGAACCTATTTCTGGTTTAAATCATAGACTTGTAAAATCCGTGACAATGGAAACATCATGGTATTAGTAAAGTGCATTTCGGATCTATGTTACGGTTTATTCTTGGTTTTGTAAAATCCATGAAAAGAATCTATTTCTCGGTTTAAACCATGGAATTGTAAAATCCGTAATGATAGAACCATCCCGGAGAAAGGAAAGTGTAATTACGGATCTTATCCGATCTTTGGTGCTACGGTTTCGCTTCAAAGAAGGGATAAAATGGTGTACTTCATGAATTGGATGTGTGTTTAGATATTCGTCATGGCGGTTTGGTTACTTCAAAGTTTTACGGGTTATGCTCATTAAACCATGGTCGGGATGAAACCATTATCGAGTTTACTTAAACGTCAAAGGAGGCTAGAATTGAGCTTTTAACCGTAAGATGTGACAACGAGTTAATTCACTATTATTTATTTGAAGTTGAATTGAATTATCACGGCGAGTGTACTTAGTATCTCAAGGTATCGGGATGGTTGGATGAAGATTCTTCGAGATCCTTGTTCGAGCTTTTTCCAAAACGAAGACTTGGAAATCTAGTTATTTTGGGAGTTTTTCCTTTACCACGTGGGGAATTGGGCTCTGCTTGCCACAAAAATAACTATCACTTTAAGGAGTTACGTTGTAGTGCTCAATGTCACATTCAATTGTGGATTTTCAAGAGGTAATGTCGTCTTATACTTGATGGTTGGTTGGTTGAAGAGTATAGAGTACATAGAGAGTACTTAGAGATGCTAATGGAAATCGGCACCGCTTTGTTACATATGTGCAAGTTTAAGTCACGAGTTCGGGTAGTTTACTTGTGGTCAAATTCATCATATTGGGTTCTCTCCATCACCGTCACAACAAAGAGCCTCTTGAATGATAATGGGTTGATTACATGTTTTGCCAAGAGATGATGAAAAGAGAGATTATGACGATGAACACATCGGTTCATGCCTCGTACTCTAAAGAAAAGAAAAGTGTACGTTTGAAGCGCTTTATCTTATGAAGAAGAGAAATCTTCTTATGACGTATGAACACAACAGCTCATGCCTCGTACTCAAAGAAAAGAAAAGTGTACGTCTCAAGGCGCTTTATCTTCTAAAGAAGATAAATCTTCTTATGACGATGAACACAACATTCATGCCTCGTACTCTAAAGAAAAGAAAGTGTACGTCTCAAGGCGCTTTATCTTCGAAAGAAGAGAAATCTTCTTATGACGTATGAACACAACAGCTTCATGCCTCGTTCTCAAAAGAAAAGAAAAGTGTACATGTCGGTGCGCTTTATCTTCCGAAGAAGAAATCTTCTTATTATGACCATTCTCATCAACATGCTTCATACTTTTCCATGCGCTTCAGCCATCAAGTGAACCGGCTACCACCGATTGTTTTCTTATTCCACTTGCTCAACTATTATGACGATGGCGACATCATGTGCTAATTTTATGGGAGAAGTGTGAATAGAATACTTTGGATGATTTCATTTATTTAGTCAAGAATGGCATCTCCGTATGCAATTCTTGAGGGAGAAGAAGTGTGAATTTTTGCATAGTTGATTGATATTTGAGAATATAAATGGTCATACGGCTCTAAATTCATGTAAGATCCGAGCTTCTTCTTATCGGGTAATCTTCACATGGAATTTCTTCTAAGAGCCGTTAGTTGACATCTTCACTCGGACCGATGAGTTTATCAACAAAGTGCTTCCGGTTAATGCTTCACGACACATCAACATGATGATTCCGAACAATCTATCCGTTTTGTTTGATGTGATTGGTAGTTCGTGTTACCATTTCGTATTCGCCGCGGCACGATTGTCGATTTCCTTGATGAACATCTTTCGTTTGTTTGATTGGGAGGATGTTAGTTAAGGGACTTTGCAAGATGTGTTAATTGGGATGCTTTTGGTGGGATTCTTTTTGGTGTGAGTTGAAGATGTTACCTATCTATTCCCCAACCGAACAATCTTGAAGAAGGTCGAGTCTACAACTGTTCTACATTTTCTCGCTACATGTTAGAAGACTAAAGACGGTTGCATTTAACGATATATAGACTTCTTCTTAATCCGGGCATCTATCAAACAGATTGTCGGTTTAGGGAGAGCACTAATTGGGAGAGAGTTATAAGTCGATTCAATCCCAATTAGACTTGCTCATATTCTTTAGCAATGACTCGAGACGTTGTTATTGACTATTTCACGATTGGACATTTGACACAAGTTGATTACTTGAGTTAATCATTTATCACTTATTTGAGATTGAAGTTGACTTTCACAAAGGCGTGTTCTTATTTGATAACTTGCTCGGCTTAAGAATTTGAGTTGAAGACTTGGTTTATCTAGTTACCAAGAATCGAGGTGGATGGTTGAAGACCAGTTAACTATCACTATTAGGAGTTACTTTGTTTTACTTAGTGTCACACGCGATATGACGGTGTGGATAATCGCAAGAGGTGTTAATGTCTCATACCTTGTTTGGGTAGTGAGTACTTAGAGATTTGCTTGAAGCATTGATTCTCAACACCGCTCTTCCATCATTAGGTGCAAGATTAAGATACAAATGTGGGAAGTTGACTTCAGTTCAAGTATGGTATATCGGGTTTTTTTTCTTCTTCAAAGGGTCACTCAAATTGTCTACATAAGGGTTGATAAAAATAGTCGGAGAGTCTTTAGCAAGTTGATTCTCACAAGAGTTCAAGTGTTCTTCTCATAAAGATTTCAAGTATTTGGGCTTATTATGTGTTGCCGATTCGAATCATCAAAACCAGAAGGAGGAAGGAGACACGATTCAAACGCGAGTAAACTTGATGAACTTAATACTTCTAAGTAATTGAAAATATCCCGGAAGACAAATGTTATTACAGAGAAACTCAAGGTTTGACTCATGGCGAGTAAACTTGATGAACTTAATTCTTCTAAGTGATTGAAGATATCCCGGAAAACAAATGTCATGACCGCAGAGAAACTCAAGGTTTTACTCATCAAGGCGTTTAGTGTTTGTATTTCTTCTACGTGGGGGAAGTGATGTTAGAGAAAGTTTCAAGATAAAAGAGGTACACTAGTGTGTGGTGATTTCGATGGTATCACAATGATCGTGGGAGAGATTGTGTACATTGGGATGCTTGGTGTTTCACTTGAGTGCTTAATCGCGATTCGTAGATATAATCACTTATTCCGAGTCGACATCCGCAGATTGTCATCCGCAGATAATCAAGGACTTGGCACGCTTCTTCAATGTTATAAGTTATTCCTTCCTTGTGTATTGGTATACTTCGGATACTTGAGCTTCATACACGATCATCGGGAATAAAATGTGAACATGGAAGGTGTTTTCATTCCCTCATGATGTGTATTCGGAGAGCTCTTGGTATTGGTGTACTGGTTCTTGAGCTTCATACACGATCATCCGGGAAGAAAATGTGAACATGGGAAGGTGTTTTCATTCCCCATGATGTGTATTCGGGAGAGTTCGTGAGCATTATACAAAGAGGTCGACTACATCATTTCATCTACTTGGGGAATTGTTCTCTTGACACCTTTGGAATGGATCGCCTTAATTCAAAGGAAAAGGAAATTTGAGAAGATTATTTAAATGTGGGATGATACGTTGTCGTTGTTCTATTGGATGATATAGCCTCGAACGAAGTATCACGGTGATTATTCTTAAAAGGAGCAATGGATCAATGATAATGGTGTGCTTTTTGTGCACTGGCTAAAGCAAGCTTGAAATAGAGCTCAATCTGCTCAACATAAGGATTTTCGGTTTGGGGAAGCGCCAAAGTCTCTTTCTCAAAGGCTCATGTTCCATCTTCTATTCCGAGCCTCGGAAGCTTTGGTGGTGGAAGTTTAAGAGATGACGAATTCTATCTTCTACGACGTCACGCTCGATATCCTTATCTCGGTACTCGATCATCATCTTCTTATACTATATCATCTACTCTATCTTTGTATATATTTATCGAAAACAAAATAGAAAAATATAAAACCAACAAAACAAAATAGAAAATATAAAATTTTCAAAAAGCCATAAAAATCGAAAATTTGAAAAGACCAAAAATATGTTTTCCAAGACATGTCTTCGTATCGATAACATCTACGGTCTTAGAAATGTCATTCAATAATGGCACGGACCATAGATGAAGTTCGAGCAGAGGTGTAAATATTCTTTTTCAAAACATGTCACAAATCAAATGGCTTACGATATTTCGATCAGAACCCGCAGCTCAAAAATATGGATTGCAGCTATTTGAGATCAGGACCCGAGTTAAACAATGGCTTGCTATTATTTCGATAGCAACCTGCTTTTCAAGAAAGGAAAGTGCTATCTTGGCACGATTTTCACAAAATTCGCACTTATCCTAAAAACAAAATGAGGAAAGTATGTCAAGGATCATTGTTCCTACTTAAATATTTTTCCGCCTAAAATTTTTCGTAAAAATATTTGTTTTAACTTAATGGTGGTAAATGAGTTGCTATTAAATCAATCAAGACGTAGTTTTCAGATTAATTTGCAAACTCAATCAATGACTTCGCTTTTAAAACTTTTCGTAAAATGAGTCATTGATTGAGGGGAGAATGTTTTCAAATCTATATCATCTAATGGGCTTTCTTAATTATCCTAAATGCTTAAACCGAAAATGATGTTAACCTACGTTGAAGGACTAGGTGCCTAGGATAAGATTGTTAGGATTAGATGATTAGAGTTTGATGAACACATCATTCCCATACATTTATATGATCTCGATTGTTATGTTGGATTGACTTTTATTAGTCGATTGTTGTTCGGGTGATGTCGACCACTATATATTTGTATGTGTGTTCACTAACGATGCAAGTATATTGGTATAAAAGAATGTTCCGATCCGGATCCCACAATTGAACATGATTGGATGCCGCAAGGAAAGGGTAACGATATCTTGGGTTGACAAATGAAGAAACGGAGCTTAATTGACTTCAATGGAGAGTTGGCATAAATGCAACGAAGAGGTCTCACCGCATCGCAGATGGTTTTCTAAGTGATTGAAGAAACGGAGATTAATTTGACCTTAGTTGGCATTCAAAATGCAACATAAGAAGAAGTCTCATCGCATTCGCAGACGGTTTTCTTCCAAGCCCTACAAAGAACAATGGAAGCTTCTCAACCACCAAACGATCTTTGTGCAGATACCATTTTAAACAATTTTGAATAATTTGATTAAATTGTTTTGAAAATGGAAAATATTGTTTTGAAAATTAATTGGACTTAATTTGAAAATCACGGACTTCATTTTATCAAAACTTGAGTCACTCAATTATCGACTACGGTCATCGATTGAGGGGAGAGTGATTTAAAATAAAATATTTTCAAATGATATTTCTTCACAAAAGTCCGCTTTGTACGCTTAAAATGTGGTGATCTAAAGATTTAATGTTATGTCATGGTATGGTTTTCTTTAAAACTCAAAGATCTGTCAAAATGAAATTTTTTCTGGTTCTTTTTTGATTGTGAAATTATTTTATTTTACTTAAAAGGTCTCTTAAAACTATCATACCGACACTAACAATCTTTAATGTCGAAAAAATGTTCCTTATCTGTCATTTTTCAAAAATTAAATCTTGCCACGTCTTTCCCCAAACTTTCTTAATGATTTAAATCGATGGGATCACAAATCTCAAATGGTTTGTTCTGGGAGAGATCGTGATTTAAATATCAAACTGCTTTAATGGAATCGCTTTAGTCCTTCAAAGGCACTCCCCCTCCATGTGCCAAACGATTTCAAATACACAATGCACATGTTGAGGAGGAGGATTTATCCAAAACCGATGAGTATTTAAACAAGGCCACATTTTCTCCCATGTTTTCTAAACCTAATTAAATCACTTGGGATCCAAAATCTCAAAGGGTTTGACATTTTGATCGGGGAGAATTTGTGATTTAATAATGAAATTTGATAAAGGTGATCGATTTGATGAAATTGTGCAGTCGCTTCTCTCATATGTGCTAAACGCTTCGAATCTAGAAGCACATATTGAAGGGGAGCATAACTATCGAGGTACAAAAGCTTTTAAAGAGATTTATAAAGTACCTTGATTGAGTTTTCAAATGTTTCTTAATGGCTTTTGTGATCGTGGATGTACTTCAAAGAACTCTTGCCTCTATGTGAAAAATGATTTTAAATATCCTATGCATATTGAGGGGAGAATTTTACCATGAAAATCAAATGGCTTTTTCATATGAAAAGTGTGATCAAAGAAAATATTTCAAAGTCCTCTTGCCTCCTTGTGTTGTATAATTTCTAAATCATACGCACATGTTGAGGGGAGGTTTTCTAAATGATCAAAACTATTAAGGTACAAAATGCTTTGATCTCGTATCACAAGTACCTTGATTGTTTTTCCAAATGATTTTCAATTGGTTTTAAGGAAGAATGAACTGTACCAAAAGACCCACCAATTTACTTTATGCATGGTGTTATAAGGATGGTTAGGTTAGGTATTAGTTCCCACGATCCGCCGTAACCTGAGGAATCTACCGGGGACAATCCACTAGATAGTGTAGAGTTCTTAGGTATGATGAAGAAAAATAGGAGAAAAATGAGAAATGGGAAGAGTGCCGATCGAGACAGAGCTAGTAATCGAATAAACCCAACAAGGTTCTAGTTATGAAGTCTCGGTAAGCACCAAGGGTTGAAGAATGAAAAGAACTGAATGTGAAAAGGGTGAAAAGAAATAGCCCTCCATCAATTCAACCTTAGGCGTAAACCGGGTTCAATACATATGCTACCGTTGTTACTAAGGTAACACCGGTATTGAAATCAAGACGTCATGGACCCAGGACGACCGCACTAAACTTCCCATGCTACTCAAGCTCCTCTTAAAAGGGCTTGTTTCATTCTCACGGGAACCGACATAATCTATCGACTTTCTCTTAGAGATTGTTGATATTGAAGAAGGAGACCTCTCCCTAGTCTCCCACAGAACCAAAAGTGCACTATTGAGTCTAGAGCCAAGAGATCATCCACAATATCTCGTTAGGACACTAAATTCTTGAAGACTTGCTTTTTCACACATTGTGGAAAGTAAGTATATATTAAGAGTCCCACGATTATCCTTGTGGTATTGCCGAACATCCGAGTGATATGTAAAAATATTCACAATGAAGATGGAAATCCTTCTAGAGCCAACATCAAACAAGCTCTTGGTGGGTGACATGTGAAATCTTGCAAAGATCAAGCTTGTGACAACCGGATAGAAACGATGGGGCGATTCATTATTGAATCAACCTTGGTCCAGAATGGAATTGACGAATACTTTTGGAAAAACGCTTCGATGTGCAAACCTTCTTTTCTCTAGCACGTCTAATGTGTACTTATGTTTTCAAATTCAAAACTATCTCTCGATTGAAAAAATACTTTTGAAAACCGCTTCGATGTGCGAATCTCTTCTTTTAAGCTAGCACGCCGATTGTGTACTATTTTCAAATACAAAAGTGTTTTGATTGAAAATTGATCTTTCTCATAAAACCTTCGTCGTGTTGCAAAACTCTTTATTCTAAGCAATACGCGATTGTTTTCAAATCAATTTTCATCAATCGAATCTCAATTACCGGTTCACTCACTCCGTGTTGTCTTCTTTGAGACGTTCCGGTTTGAGAACAACTAGAACAATTGCGAAACCCCGTCAAGGAGATTCTTAGGAATCCTACCGATCACAAAAGATTGTTGTCGATCAACGGGGAACCGTGGGTCGTGTACCTCGCTCAACGAAAGTGATCAAAGACACTTTTGTGCGCTTTATTGCTAATCGTTGTTTGCGGTACATTTGACGGTTGCGGTGATCGAATTGAGAGTCAATCCAATGCCGCATGCTCACAAAGATCCACACTTAATTTGAAGAAATCATGACGGTGCATATCTACATAACACGGCTCGATATTTCATACTATGCTTTTTCTTCACGCAAATTTCATGAACCAAGAAGGCTTTCGCTACTCGATGGAAAGATGTCATGATTCAAAAGTGTGAGCATGTCGGTCCAAAAGTCACAACTTCACATGATGGCATCACAATAAAGGGTGATCCAGAGATTTACTGTGGCTGATGATCTCAATGAAAGCTCGAAGATCATCAAAGAGGTGGATCAGTTCAAAGACCTCCACTGAAAGTACAAAATAATCGGACAATGAAGAGTCACTACAAAAGCACAAAGATTGCGGAATTGAAGAATTGAAGTCTACGAGCTCGAGAACAAAGTCAAGAATAGAATGCTAGAATTCAAAATGTAAATTATGGGGTGACCTCCCTTAGGGGGAGATTGTTAGGAATTAGAAAATTCCATAGTGAAGAGTCGGTCACCCCAAATATTATCTAGCATAAGTTAGCTCGTAGACTTGTCGTTATTTACGTTATTATGTAGTTAATTAGTTAGTCAAGAGCGTAAAATAGTTTAGTGCAACACCGTGGAGGAAGGACGGGTCTTTACCACCGTATCCCCGATCCACAGCCGATAGGAGGTCGTGTATTTGTAGTATAAATACCCCTTCCATCCATGGAAGGGTGGTGCTCATTTCAATCTAATCTTTCCTTTGTTTAAACCTCTAGCAAGAACACCTCTCTCTCTACTAACTCTCTAACTATGGCAATCATGTATTTCCATCATCCAAGACCACCGAATCATCAACACAATAAATATAACGATCCTACAAAACCATTGATCAGGAGAAAGCAACTGTTCCCAAACCGGTTTTAAAACCAAAATGTTTCTCCCTCCTCCAAAAGTCAATACGAAAATGATTTATCAAAACCGAGTTACTCCACCGCCTTGCCTAAACAAAATGTTAAAATGAAAAGCGGTTATCGAGAAACCAAAAGTTTTAGCACCGGCCTTTTTAGGATGAGTACCACTAATGCGTCGCCTCCACATCTAAAACATATGGAACAAACGACATAATTTTAAACAAGCACTCTAAAGATACTAGGATAGCGAAACCACTTCCTTGATAAAATGTGAATCCTAATGAGTGTGCCATACCTTCTACAGACTAGAAAGCACCTCCAGAGCAGCAGACTAAAGCCTAAGAGCAATACAAGGAACAATAGAGTCTCGCTTGCCTCTAGGAGTAGTCGCTTGAATAAAGAGAAGAAAGTAGAAGAACACCCTAGGAATTTACCGCTTTGTAATAAGAAAGACATTTCATCTGAATGTAATGAACTCATGAACTCTGCTAAGTTTAATGAATCTGTTGTATCTGTTTGTTTAACTTGCAAGAAATCTTTAACCAATGTTCATGATGATTGTGTTTCTAAGAATGAGAATGATAAGCTTGTTCTAAAGAACGTTCCTAAAAGAATTTATGCTAAACGAATAGGAAGAATAGTGGCAAGACTTAGGCTTTACACTACTGATAAGAAGCATAGTGTTTACTTTAGGGATGACATTTGAAACCCACGGGTAGAACTTTCACACCCGAATGATAGAATGAGTGATGAACCGTCTTACCAATAGATAACTTCTATGAGTGTGATCGAGATTTTACCTCTAACCCAAAGGAACCAAAATCAAAACGGTTTCCAAAATCTTCTTTTTCTCATTATTGGTGTTATCGAAATATGTCTTTGGATCGTCGACTCGGGTTGCTCCAAGCACATGACCGAATCAAGTCACGATCAATTTCATCCGGAAATTCATGGGAACCGCTCGCTTTGGAAATGATCATGTAGCAGCTATCATGGGTTATGGAGATCTACCTTTGGAAATTATTTGATCACTCGGTTTACTATGTCGAAGGGTTGGGACACATTTTGTTTTCGATCGGGCGCTGTGATGCGATTTAGAGGTTGCTTTTAGGAAAATGCTTGCTTTAGAAACTTGAATGGCACTAATCTCTTAATCGGGAATCGTGATACAAACTTGTATGCTATCGACATTAACCAAATGACCTCTTCATCACCAATATGTCTTATGACACGAGCATCCGAACAAAGTCCCGGTTGTGGCATAGACGATTATCCCATCTCAATTTCGACACCATCAACAAAATTGCCAAAGACAACATCGTCAATGGACTTCCAAAGTTCAAATACACCAAGGATCACTTATGTCTATCATGCGAACAAGGAAAAGCAAAGAGCATCATATAAACCCAAACCGCACTCTAGTTCGGAAGCAAGGTTGCATATGTTGCACATGGACTTATGTGGCCCAATGAGAGTTGAAAGCATTAATGGGAAAAGTATATTCTTGTTATCGCCGATGATTATTCAAGATATACATGGGTTAGGTTTCAAGTCAAAAGACGAAGCACCGTGGATCATCATCACCTTTCGAAACGTATTCAAGTACTTCTTCAAACCCCGTAGGGTTGTAAGATTGCACAACGACATCGAATTCACAAATCGGAGTTAAGAGCCTATTTTGAAGATGTTGGAATTACTCATCGACATCGCTTGTTAGAACTCCATAGCAGAATGGGGTAGTTGAAAGAAGAAACCATACTCTTGTGGAAGCTTCGGCACAATGCCAATTTATTCCAAAGCACCGTTATTTCTATGGGTCGATGTTGTTGCCAACGCTTGTTTCACTCGTAACCGATCCCTAATCCATCCAAGATTCAATAAAACCACATATGAGATAGTAAACAACAAAAACCCGATATCTCTTACCTTCACGTGTTTGGCGCTTTGTGCTATCCGAAAACGACGAGAAGATCTAGGAAAACCTGAAAGCTAAAGGTGATATTGGAATCTTCATTGGATATTCGATAACTCGAGGGCATTCGTGGTGTATAACCGAGAACTAGGAGGATCATGGAGACGATGAATGTGAATTTTGATGAACTATCAAAGATGGCTTCGAGAGACTCGCCTAGAACCCACACTAAACCCGCAGACTTACGACATATCGATTCAGACTCATACAAAAAGAGCTCCATCATCTTTTACTTGCACTCCTCATGAACAAGAATGGGAGAATTTCTTTGAGTTAATGTTCGATGAATACTATGGTGGAATCTCAACAAATGCATCAAACCATCATTCCGCTGCACTCGCTCAAAATCATCCACTACCACCAACAGAAGATGCATCTACAACGGTCGAAATCAATGCACCAACTCCATCCATGTCATCTACATCTACTCCAGCAACTCCAATTCTTCACACAATTTTACCAGCAGTTGATGAGCAAAACCAAAACATATCATTTCAAGAAGAACCTACTCAAACCAAAATGATGCAACGTTAGATGAAGACTTATTTGAAAACCCGCTTGCTACGGAATCACCGAATCATCTTCAATCTTACGAGAACCATCTAACTCGCATACGCTTAACCAACGATATCCTTCTACTTTGAAGTGGACAAAAGACCATCCAATTGAACAAGTTATTGGTGAACCTTCACGGCCAATTCAGACGAGACGCCAACTTGCCACCGATTGCGACTTGTGCATTTACATTTGCTCAATTAGCGACATCGAACCGAAAAACATTAGGGAGGCAATGGCAGATAACGCTTGGATAGAAGCAATTCAGGAGGAGCTTCTCCAATACCGTCTTCATGACTCTTGGGATTTGGTTCCAAGACCAATTGACATTCACATCATTGATCTCAAATGTTTATGGCAGAACAAAAGGGATGAAGAGATGACTGTAATTCGCAACAAAGCTCGTCTCGTGGCCAAAGGATACAGACAGGAAGAAGGATAGACTTTGAAGAGTCATTCGTGCGGTAGCTAGACTTGAGGCGCCAAGATTTTCTTAGCCTATGCACTCACAAAACATCACGGTTTATCGATGGACAAGAAGACCGCTTCTTAAATGGAACTCGAAAGAAGAAGTGTACGTGAGTCACCCGTAAGGCTTCATAGACATGGAACATCCGGACTACGCCTACAAACTCAAAAAGGCAATCTATGGTTTGAAACAAGCTCCGAGAGCATGGTATGACGAATCCCTCTTTCCTTATCCTAAACAATTTCACCAAAGGAACTGCTGATCCTACCTTGTTTACACAAAATGCAAAATGACATTTTGATTGTTTAGATTTACGTGACGACATCATTTTGGGTCCACTAATCCGAATCTTTCAAAACATTCCGAAAATATCATGAAAAGCAAATTTGAAATGTCCCGATGGGGAACTAAAATTTTTCTTGGTTTACAAATTCATCAATCCCCACGTGGAATTTTTATTAATCAAGCTAAATACACAACCGAGATTTTGAAAAATCATGGTATGGATAATTGTGACTCATTGGCACACCAATGGTAACATCACCAAAATTGGAGCAGATTTATTTGGGAAACCTATCGATCCAAGAAATATCGAGCATGATTGATTCTCTCATGTACCTCACCGCTAGTCGACTTCGATATTCATTTTGCTATTTGCTTATTAGCACGGTTTCGTGCAAAGCTCACCGAATCGCACCTCAAAGAGGTTAAAAGGATCTTCGGTGCACCAAGACATCCATTCACATGGGACTTTGGTATCCGAGGAATCCGGATTTGATCTAATTGCCTTTTCGATGCGAACCACGCAGTGATCAAGTTACAAGAAAAGTACATCCGGAGGAGCACAATTTTGGGTGAAAAGTTAGTAAGTCGGTCTTCAAAGAAACAAGATTGCATCGCACTTTCAACCGGCCGAGTATGTGTCTCTATCTGCGTGTTGTGCTCAAGTTCTATGGATGAGAACATAATTCACAGATTATGGCTTTACTTTCGATAAAATACCTATGTATTGTGACTCGAAAAGTGCCATAGCCATATCGTGAAATGTTGTTCATCACTCAAAGACTAAGCACATTCGTGTCCACTATCACTTCATAAAAGAACACGTAGAAGAAGGTACTGTTGAATTATTTTTCGTAAAGACTGATTACCAGCTCGCCAATCTATTTACTAAAGCCCTTCCAAAAGAAAGGTTTAACGATTTAGTTCGATGAATTGGAATGCGAAGCCTAACCCCTGAGGAGTTAGAACGTCTTCTCGAATCTTCTTGAAAATGATTTTCCAAAAGTCATCAGTAAATATTTTTGAAAACAAAATACAAAATTTGAAAAATCAACAAAAGCAAAATATAAAATATAAAACTTTCAAAAATACAAAACAATAGAAAATCAAAAATCCAAAATATTCTTCTCACGACATGTCTCTCGATAATCGATATTCAGACGCTTCTAGAAATGTCATTCAACAATGCTACGGACATATACAGATGCTTGAGCGAGAGTTCTTAAATGTTTTCTAAAACATGTCGCTTCTCAAAATTTCTTCAAAATGGCTTTCAGATACTTCAAGATTTAAACCCGGACAAAGATGATGACTTTGATTATTTCAAATAAAAATCGTGTTTTAAAGAAAAAATCTAGTTTACGCTCAAAGGCACTACATTTAAAATCGGTGAGAATCATCATCATCTTGAGCACCTTTTTCAAGATTGTTCAAAAGATTTTCAAAATCTTTCAAAATATTTTGTGCTCAAGATAACTCCTCTAAAACCCTTTAATTGATTATGCTTTATTAAAGGGGAGTATAAAACCAAAATGTTCCAAATTCATGCTTAAATCAAACCGCTTGTCTCCCCACAAGTTTCTAAAATGTTGTTTAATCCGTTGATATAAAAATATCACGAATATGCTATTTTTGAGGGGAGGAGACGTGATTAAAATGTGATCAAAAGTTTAATGATCGTTGTTTGAATCTCAAAAGAGCTCGACTCACCAGTAACCATTGAATTGACGAGGAATCAATGTCGAAATGTACCATCTCGAGAAACTTTCTATGGACTTGACCAAGATGGGTAATAATTTCAAGCTAGTTCTCTAGTGATGTAAACGTGTCTCGAATCGGTCTTGTTCATTTAAAGTCGATCAATTCAAAAATGCGAACTCTACCCTCTCTGTGCAAATTTCGTTAAAACAATATAAGCACATGTGAAGGGGAGTGTTTTGAAAAGCAAAACTCTCAAGGTGTTAACAAAATGTTTTGATAATCATAAAACTTTGAGAGATTTTCAAGAAAATGGTTTTATGGCAACAATAGGACAACCATGGAGTTATAAGGTGACTAAGGATAGGAAATTATCCTATGATCCGCCAGAGTCGGAGGGATCTACCCAAGGACATCACCAATAGTTTAGAACTAGAAGTCCTTAGGTATAATTGAAAAAGGAGTAATGTGAGAAAGGAGAAAGAAGGGGTTGAAGAATTAAAAGAAAAGTATTGAAAAAGGGTGAAAAGAAATAGCCCTCCATAATCAACCTTAGGCGTAAACCGGGTTCAATTCATCTCACATCGGTTGTCACTAGATGACACCGGTATTGAAGACAAAGACGCCATGGACCCAAAGGACGATCGCACTAAACTTTCTAGCCACCAATTCCTCTCAAAAGGGATTTGTTTCATTCTCACCGGAACCCTACATAATCTATCGACTTTCTCTTAGAGATCATTGGTATTGAAGAAGGAGACCTCTCCTAGTCTCCGCTTAAGAAAACCAAAATGCACTAATTGAGTCTAGAGCCACGAGATTCATAAAAAGATCTCATAGGAACAATTGACATGACATCGCTTGTTGTTCATCAATAAGGACACAAGTGATATATTCTAGAGTCCTACGCAGATCTTAGCAACTGCTGAGAACATTTATGAGAAGTTTCACATCCGTGATCTTCAATGATTGAATGTAAACTCCCGCCATGATCAAAATCAAGCAACCCCGACAGCAGTCACTGGTAACTCCCGTGGATTACGCTTTAGTGTGTCTCAAACGGTCTACAACGTGGAGTGATGCTTGTGTACTTCAACGACTCATCCGAATTGTAGATGTACTTAGGTATATCGCGTTATCTCACTTGTGGGACTCAGCTCAGAACGCCTTTGTGAGAATTAGAGACGTGTTTTCACACTATGTCGTTAACACACTCGAAATTCAAATTTGTAAGTGGAATCCGATTATTTCTAACCCATGTTTTATGTTTTCTTCTTATGGATGCTCACGGGAGGAAGAGATCGTGCGATTCTCCACATGCTCATACCAACAACACATGAAAGTTCTCATCAAAATCAAAGGCAACACAAAGTCAAAAAATGATTCTTCGTCAATGTCAAAGAATCTATAAAGTTTAAAGATTCGAGAACTACATCATTGGTAACCAAAAGATAAATAGAAGTGTGAGCATGGTGGAGAAAGACGTGGAGATACCTAACCAATGAAGTTGACAACGGAAAAACAACCACATTAATCGATCACAAAGCATGAAGGAACAAAGAATTAAGACTATTCTATATCTACACGCAAAGTTCAAGCTCAAGGAAAGTAAAGACCTAATCAAGTGGAGCATCTTTTGAATGACCACCCTTAGGGGAGATTGTTAATGTAACATTTTTATTAGAAGTGATGGTCATTCATGTTTAGGAACTTTATAACGTGTGTTAGATATCGTATTAGAATAGTCAACGGGCTCGAGGATTGGACTAAGCTAAATGGCTGAAGTTATGTTAAGCTAGCCTTGAATAAGTTCATGTAATCCAAGTCCAATCCAAGCCCAAGCCCAAGCCCATGGGGCGCTTTATTTTGTACTATAAATACCCTCAAAGTCTCATTTGAGGGTGTGCTTGAGTGTGTTTTGTGTGTTTTCTTTCAAGTAATAAAGTTTTCTTTCATCTTATTTCACACGCATAACATATAATACAAGTCACAATCTTTCTCATCTTTGTTTCTCTCTTCATTTACGCATAGTGTTCGGTTTACGTGTGTTCATCTTGTGATAAGGTGGGTATACAAGGTCCTACAATTAGTAAGGTTGGTGTAATAAAGTGGTTTTGAGATTTTGGATCCCAAGTGATTTAAATAGGTTTAGAAAACATAGGAGAAAACGTGTTCGATTAATTTAATTCGATAGTGGAACGATTTAGACATTAAAAGATTATTAGTGTCGTATGATAATTTTTTAAGAGATCTTTTAGGTAAAATAAAACATTTTCACAATCAAACAAGAATGTAAAAAATTTCATTTTGTAAGATCTTTGAGTTTTAAAGAATATCATACCATGACATAACATTAAATCTTTAGATCACCACTTATTATTGTACAACCGACTTTTTGATGAAATATCGCTTGAAAATATTTTATTTGAAATCACTCTCCTCAATTAATGACCGTAGTCATTGATTGAGTGACTTATATTTAAAGATGAAGTCCAGTGATTTTTACAAATTAAGTCCGATATATTTTCAAAACAATATTTTCCATTTTTCAAAACAATATTTTCAAAATTGTTTAAAAATGGTATCAATTTTCCTACACAATAGATATGTTAGGTGGTTGAGAAGCTTTTGTTGTTGCCAACCGTAGGGTTGAAGAAAACCGTCTGCGATGCAGTGAGACTTCTTACGTTGCATTTTTCATGCCAACTGAGGTCAAATTAAGCTCCGTTTCTTCATTTGTCAACCCAAGATATAGTTACCCTTTCCTTTCGGCATCCAATCATCTTCAATTGTGGGATCAAGATCGGGAACATTCTTTTATACCAAAATACCTGCATACGTTAGTGAACACACATACAGATATATGGTGGTCGACATCACCCAAACAACAATCGACTAATAAAAGTCAATCCAACATATCAATCAGATCATAAAAGGTATGGGAATAATGTGTTCATCAATCTATAATCATCTAATCCTAATAATCACATCCTAGAAATCTAGTCCTTCAACATAGGCAATTATATTTTTTCAGATAAGCACGTAGGATGATTAAGAAAGTCCGTAGATGATGTAAATTTGAAAACTTTCTCCCCCTCAATCAATGACTCATTTTCCGAAAATTTTAAAAGCTAAAGTCATTGATTGAGTTTGCAAATTTTATAAAAACTCGAATCGATTGTTTTAAAGCAACTCATTTACCACCATTATGTTAAAACAAATATTTTTCTCAAGAATTTTGAAGGAAAAATATTTGAGTAGCAACAATATCCTTTGACATACTTTCCTCATTTTGTTTTAGGATAAGTGCACGAAATATTAGAAAATTGGTTTAGCATAGCACTTTTCTTCCTTAAAGAGCGGGTTGCTATCGGAAATAATAGCAAGCCATAGTTTTAAGCACGTTACAATCAAGTAATCAGCCAAAGCCATTTGATTTGTGACATGTTTAGAAAAGAAATATTTACACCTTCTCGCTCGAACTTCATCTATGGTCCCGCGATTGTTGAATGACATTTCTAAGACCGCAGATGTTATCGATACCGAAGACATGTCTTTGAAAACAATATTTTGGTATTTTCAAATTTTCTAATTTTTATGGGTTTTGTTGGTTTTATATATATATTTTTAATTTTGTTTTGTTGGTTTATATTTTGTATTTTGCTTTTTTGAAAAATATTTACAACGATAGAGAAATAGTTTAAGAAGATGATGATATGAGTACCGAGATAAGGATATCGTACAACACTTTGTAGAAGATAGAAGTCATCATCTCTTAAACTTTCACCACCAAAGCTTTCGAGGCTCTTGATTCGTCAGTCGAACTTGAGCCTACGTAGTGAGACTTTGGTAGCTTCCCCAAATCGACAAACTAAGAATAAAGACCATTTCCCTAAGAGGTAGAAATGAATGAAAAATGGTCTCATTGAATGAAGCTCAGCACCTCGAAGAACACGAGAACACCAAAGTACCAAGTTGAAACATTGATCGTCTCAATAGTTATCAAATCCGAATAACTTGATGAGGTCCGATCACATGAACCTGTTGTGCGTCCCCGATGTACACATTACTCTTCGAGATTGACCGCTTGTCTATTCGGGGAACAATATATCAACATCTTCATTTTACTAAGTGCATTCCGTTATCTTCCATATAACCAATCACCCATAATGTACACAAGTACCCAACCGTAGTAGATACAACGACATCCCAGTAAATCGGTTGACTCACCGATCTTCTCTCGAATGTCAACTCCGAATAACCGATTAAGCTCGATCATGTGAATATGTTGTGCGACCGATGTACACATATCTCTTCCCCGATGGTTGCGATCTCATTGGAATCATCATTACATTATGTACATGAAGCACTAACCGGAAGCACTTTATCATAAATCATCTAGAAGATGTCGATAAGCAATATCATCTCATGTACTACATATTCTTCTCACATTTCTTCTAACCGAACGCTGAAGTAACACATACCAAAAGTCTCCAGAGACCATTTCCCCAAATAGTTGGAATAATACATCCTTCCCCCAAATAGTTGGAATAATATATCATTCCCCAAATAGTTAGAATAATACACCAAAGGCTACGAGATAAACACCGAGTTTCTACGGTTATGACCATTGTCTTTCCGGATAACTTCAATCGTAGAAGTGTTAAGTTCATCATGTGTACTCGTGTGCTTTTAGATATATGTCTCCTTCCCCTTGCCGGTTTTGATACCTCGTAATCAAAGAAACATAATATACCCATAAACTTGAGATCTTGTGAGAAGAACTCAAATAGCCCAAATGAATCTGTGAGAATCAATCGCATGTAAACTCTCTCGACTATCTTTACCAACCCATATGTAGACAATTTGAAGTGACCACCGTTGAAGAAAACCCGATATACCAAACTTGAAACCGAATTCAATTCCCACATTTGTATCTTAAGCTTGCACTTAATGATGGAAGAACGGTGTCGAGAATCTATGCTTCAAACAAATCTCTAAGTACTCACTAATCAAACAAAGTATGAGACATTAACACCTCTTGGTATTATCCACATCGTCATCTGCATGTGACACTAAGTAAAACAACGTAACTCCTAATAGTGATAGTTAACCAGGTCTTCAACCAACCACCCCGACTGCTGGTAACTAGACAAGCCAAGTCTTCAACTCAAAATCTTAAGCCCGAGCAAGTTATCAAATAAGAACACACCTTTGTTGAAAGACAACTTCAATCTCAAATAAGTGATAAATGATTAACTCTGAAGTCATCAACTTGTGTCAAATGCCCAACAAGTGAAAACAACATATATCTCAAATCGGATGTACATTGACCCACTGAATGAACCGCAACAAATGATTCCTCAACATCAATGCATTCTTCCTAAAGGTATACATGTAGAGACTGATCTGGAAGATTCACCAATAATGTTTTTGAGCGGATGAGGTAGTCATTTTCCTTAATGTTCATGTGGTTGATTTATAGCGTGCATAATGAGAGGAGCAATAATCCGTGAAGATTTGGCAAAGGAATACCAAAGAGGATCATTATTCGGATCATTATTCATGAGTGCACCTACAATATCATGATAGTCATTATCAATGCCTTGAGTAACTAGAATAACCTGAGATTGGGTTTCTTGAGAAGTCCGAGTTTTACTCAAACAATGAATCCCGCTTATTCTTAGTAAGTGAAGTATTAGGCGTTGAAGGAGAGTCATATGACCATAATTCAAGTATCCATCAACATGTAGTATATGTACTCTTCTCCCCTCAAAAGATTGCATCCGGTTGCCATTTTTGATTTCAACAAGTGAATAAGAATATACACCAATGAACGAGATCCACTTGAGGGTTGAAAGAGCGTGGAAAACTTGAAGCTTGTTGATGAATAATGTCGATGAGAATGGTCATACACATGAAGATTTCTCTTCTTTGAAGATAAAGCGCATCAAGCGCACACCTTTCTTTTCTTTGAGGAACGGAGTCAAGTGTTATCTGCAGACGCCATAGTGATGAAGAACGAGGCCCGAAATGATGTGAATGTACGCCATAGCCGAATGAATATCAAGATTGAGTTACTTGAACCCGTGAGTTATGAGATATCAATCCATTTGTAATCCATACTTTAAGCCACCCATGTAGTGAAGGATCAAAGTATCTCGAATCGAGTAAGGACTACCCGCACTAATATTACAAACTTGATTGCATATATTTTGGTTAGTGACATTAGTATCCAAACCCTTTGGGGTTTCACGGTCAACCTTGATTTTGTCATCGGTAAAGAGCTTTCGGTAGGCATCCACCTAAGTCCAACATCCTTAAACATTTTACCCGACGGAATCCACTTATGGAAAGGTCTAGGATTGGTGACATACTTATGCACAATTAAGACTTATTGGTATTCCTAGACTCCAAAGATTTAGTAGTTGGGATCCATCTAGGTGGAGTTTTAGGTTTGTTTTGGATCATAACATGTTGAACCTTAGCCATGTTAGTAGTCTTAGTGGATTGTACCTTAGCATGTATATAAGGAAAATGTTTCATATTCGGAAAAGACTCGTAATTTATAGTTTCATTTTCTACATGCTTAACATTCTTCTTCATATAACTACTCTTAGATGCAAGCCAACCCCTAGTCTTTTGAGTGTCCCTAGGTAATGGTTTACAACTACTAGCAATGCCTTGAAATCTCTTGGAATGCATCACCCTAGGTCTTGCACCTAAAATTCCGTCTTTTCGAATCTGTGCCTTTTTCCTAGCTTGTTCTAGATAATAGTTCTTCCACAAGTCATTTATGTCATATGAATTCTGGGTTTTAATGCTTGGTTTTGACACTATTTTCGAACTAATCCTAGAGGTGCTGGGAGTAGAAGTGGCTACTTGTTGAGGGTTAATGGAGCTAGAAGCCTAATTCTTAGGTAACTCAGGTGAAGTGACTGGTTTTGACAAAACTTGTTTCACATCAACTTGGGAGGCAAACCGTGTATTTGAAAATTTTATTCTTTCAGATTTAAATACAGTAGGCTGCCTAACAACAGACCGGTCTCTAATAGAATGAGAAACTGACTTCCCCAAGGTTGATGGTTTTGCAAACTTAGTGTTCACACTTTTCCCTACAGTTTTCCTAAGCTCATTTTTTAAGGCAACAATAGCGAAACTCTTTTTCTGAAGTTGATCTTTGAGTTCATCAATTTTTGCTATCAAAGAATTTGTTTGTTCCATTGACTTAGTTCTAGCTTCTTTGACAGAGTCACTTAGTTCTATGTGATGCTTTCAAAGACTCATTTTCCTTTAGTAATTTGGCCACACAGACTGCTAATTCATCATTTCTCATTTGAATATCATAAATAGCATTATCATCAGAATTACTTGTAACCAAAGTACTTTTCACATGCATACCAGAAATATGTTTCTTCAAATTGTTGATAGTCGAGTTTTTGGCTTGAAGTCGAGCTTTCAAAGTGCTAATTTCAAAAGTTCACGGAATTCGTGAAGTTCCGATTTTTACATGGTTTGTTAAGTTGAAAACTTTCTTCTTTACTTGTATAGCAATTTCAAGTGAAATGCAATGTTTTTCAAGTTTTGAGAATTTGTTTGAAAGTTCATCAAAAGCCTTTTATCAACCATATCATTTGTTTTGAAATTATTAGACTCAACCTCAACCAAGGAGCATGCAAAGATTAAGGGTACCTCATCACATGACACTGCTCATTTATCTATCCGATATCGCATCCACATCATGTGTAACATGAGTTACCGAACAATTTGGTGCATCATTATTTGTTGTCTATGTTATTCTCGCATTCAAGAACACCCGATTCTTCAACCGATACATTACCCAACTCATCACAACATTCATCAACAGCACTGACTCTCATCTATTATATCATCTTTCCGAGTAACTTCCTCAATATACTTATCCACATTAACCATGAGATGGATAAGTGTCTCTATGAACACGCTAATTTCCATTCCGGTGTGTCTTTTGAAAGACATTTCACCATGTCTTGATCATAATCGATGTAAATTCCCCATCGATGAATGACTAAAATTGGTTGTGGATCACTTGAAGTGCAAGACCGAACTATCCTTTTGAACCTTTTCTTTATCAAATTGTTGTTCCAATTGTTCTAAGTTCAACAAGAATGTACCCGTTAATGTGGATAAATCTTGAAGGAAAAGGGCAATACATGTTCGTTCCGTTGTTGTTGGTAGAAGTAACATGAGGTGAGAGTGAAGTTGTTGATAGGGTATAATGCAACATTCCTTTTGCATGGCATTCTCAGAGCATTAGCAGTGCAATTCATTCTCATTATACTCGTAACATGAAGATCTCACATCCTCATTGATTAATTCAAACATCTTTAACCGCTCGATGTAGCATACATTATCATTGTTGTCCACAACATCATACAATTTAAGTACTTCCAAATCACCGGGCCAAGAGTGTAAGACATGATGTTGTAGTATGCACGGATTTTACAAGTCTATGATTTAAAGCGAGAAATAGAATCTTTCATGGATTTTACTAAAATCAAGACCAAACCGTTAAGCAATGACCAATGGAATGTGTTAAGATGACGATGGATCGACACAATGAAAGACAATTGTGTGTTAGGACATATGATTGTTTGAAGGATTAGCGAGATGTTGTTTGGTTGAGATTTGGATTGGTTTATGCCCGCTTTTACGGAGAAATTTAGGTCAAAAAACATAAAAACCTCAATAACTTCGCTCGAGCGGATTTAGGCCTCAAAGGTTGACCCAAATGAATTCGGCGTGCCATTCTCCTCGTTCCTACAGTCATTTTGATGGGTAGAACAAAACGGAGTTACGGTTCAAAAGTTATGGCCGTTTTTGAAGTTTTGTTGGGAAAAGACAACAAGTCGCTAGCAAGACAAGTCGCTAGAGTAACCAAGTCGCTAAACACAAGTCGCTATGAACCAAGTCGCTAAACACAAGTCGCTAACGAACCAAATCGCTAAGCATAGAAGTCGTTAAAGAGCAACTCGCTAAGTATCCAAGTCGCTAAGATCAAGTCGCTGAGAACAATAAGTACAAGTTGCTAGAAATAATGAAAGAAAGTCGCTAACCCCACCAAGTCGCTAGCCGTAGTGGAGAATCCACTAACTTGTATTGTTTGTCGGCTTGTCTCAATAGACAAGTCGCTAAGCTCAAGTCGCTACGACTAACACTACAACTCGCTAGAAATTACTGAAGCAAGTCGCTACGAAGAAATTCACAACGAGACTCAAGTCGCTACCTTGAAAAACTTCAAAACACACTTTTCAATCCAAAACAAGCTCAACCACAAAGGATTCAAGCTTTCCAAATCCAAACCCAAGCACTTACAATGATTCTAAACACAAAAGTACACTAAAAATTCAAACTTTAACACACGAATTGATCCAAATGATGCAAAACCACTAAACTTTTCAAACTCAAAACCATATAAAACCACTAGAAATCCAAGGATAAGTAAGAGATAATCAAACCATGGCTCTTGATACCATTTGTAACATATTGAATTTCACAAACACATCCACAATCACAATAAGAGGCGTATAGTTTAGAGGTTTTAGAGAGAGAAAGTAGAATGGGAGCCTTTCTAGAGAGAGAAAGTAAACAAAAGAGTAAAGGTTAGATTAGAATGAAAGGTCCAACCCTCTACCTTGGAAGGTAGAGGGTATTTATAGTTACATACTAACGTCCTCCTTCGGACTGTGGATTGGGCATACTGTGGGTAAAGACTCGTCCGTCCTCCACGGTGTTGCTCTAAACTAAACTAAGCTAATAACTCACTAATAAACAAGTAAATAACGATATGTCTACGAGCTAACTTATGCTAGATTGTATTTGGGGTGACCGACTCTTCACAATGGAATTTCTAATTCCTAACAGTTTGAAGTGTTATAGCCAAAGCCCCATAGCATAGGGTCCGTCTGGTTAGGACAGCCCACCAAGGCGCGAATAGCATTTTTGGATCCGGGTCTTCTCGCTTACTTTCCATCGCAATCAACTTGTTTTGACATACTACTCCCGTCTTGAAAATGAAGTTATTAAAATAAGTAATTATGGTTATCCCGACTTGAAAACTAAACGAGGCATAAATACATAAATATACATATTCACTTGATAACAACCGGATATAAATGACATCAACTACACCATTTTGATATTTAATCAAAGACCAATTAGTTAGAAGTATTACATACGGGTCATACCTATTCTTTTATAAACTATTTACAATCCATAAACAAAATATACTACTTGAAAACTTATATTGAGATTTATCTATTATACGGTGATATATACAACTTTTGAAACATATTAGTATTTGAAATATGGTTATGTGATCTATCATAATTTTATTGGAAGGATTAAGTTGTCACTTACAAGCTTAGATAAATGTTTAAACTCCTTTTAAAATGAAAATGTTGTTATAAACAAACATTAGTAATACCTTGAAATATATCTTGAAATTTACAAAATTTTATTTTGTCAAACGATACAAGATTGGTTATACTTAAGTTTTTCTAAATACATTTATTCTAATATACTAAATGACATGAAAATATAAATATACAATCTTTCAAAACATATTAGTATTTGGACTATAATTATTAGAAACCTACATTATATATTTCTAATACAATTTACTCATGAATTAAATTGAGACTTAAATTCTTTTATAATATTTATAGTAAATGTCCTAATTACATATATATATATATATATATATATATATATATATATATATATATATATATATATATATATATATATATATATATATATATATATATATATATATATATATATATATATATATATATATATATATATATATATATATATATATATATTGTTCATTTCCATCGACAATGCCTTATTATAAGCATACAATTCCTCCAGATATTATCTTTTGGTCAACATTGAATCAAGGTAGTAATCCTTTCTTCAATATTTCCTTCCATGTCATACCCTCATGGCGAAATCCATCCAATTCCTTGTAAATTGTTCTAAGATAAATAATGCCACTTAAACAACAACAACAACAACATAAACATTTAAAATTTATAAAGTTAGTTAAACTTTATCGAGTCTTAAACATAAAGACTAAATTGCCAGATTAATTAGGTCAGGCGGTTTGAGCCGTGCACTATCACTCCTTGATTTAATTCCTTTAGACTTCATATTGCACATAGCCAAGGTGAGTTTCATAGCCCCTACTTTTAACTGCTTTATACTTGTTTTGGGGAAGATACATGCTCATTTTACTTAAATGATTTTAATGGTACATTTCCATGCATACTATGCTTTATAATTGATATGTTTAAAGATACATTATACATTGATGTTTTATGGACCATACCAAAATGTTTGACTTAGAATATTACATAGCTTAGCCTAAGTCCTTAGATCCCATATTGCCCTTTTCATGAACCGTCAATTCCACTAGGAAGCGAATGTTATAAATAGATCTATTGGGGTGACTCCTCGTTGACCCCGCTTGGGTCAAGGCGAAACATATAGCATGTCGGGACCGAGTGTATTGGGATAAACACTCGCCATGGGCTCCTTATTTGCATGACTTCCTTGTACATACGTAAATTGTCGTAGCTCGTTGCATGAGCTTAGTGCTAGCGTAATAAATTTATAAAATATGGCATTATATTCATTGTAATGTACATATACTCTTTTATGGTCTACAAATGAAATCCTTTTATGAAACCCTTTTATGAATTGAAATCATAATTTCATGACATTATGCAAGACGTAATGATCATCAAAACCAAATTTGAAATAGTGTATTGAAGTGCCCTTTTAAATAAACCTATGAACTCACCAAAGTAGTCGACCCCTTTAGCATGTATCTTCGTGTTTGAGGTGATAGCTTATCTTTGAGGCGCAAGGAAAAGGCATGGCATGGTCATAGACGACTACGATTTATGTATTGGGACCACATTGCTTATAATGGGCTATTTTCCGCACCAAATCAAAAATGTAAACATTGTTTTAAAGAAATGAATAAAAGTTTATTTATGAAAATCGCTTGTTCTATGCTTATGTTGTGATATCAATTTAGTAGCACCCAATACTTGTATGCTTCACGAGCGATTTTTGGGTGTTACAGATTGGTATCGAGCCTAGGTTATAGAGAACTGGTATATTTTTAAAACCTAGACTATAACCACTTTTACAAAAACTAAACCTTATGGACCGACACGTGCACGCGCCAAGTCGATGCCTCACTTATGATCCCTGTTGAGATCATACTTGATAAGATACATGTTTTACCACCGCTCACCTAGTTACATTATAGGTTATAATTATTTTCCTATATGTATACTTCACGTATCACAAAGACTACACCTTTTCCCTCACATAAAGAGAATAATTGTTCTAATCCTTCAAGACAACCTTTAAAAATATTGTGACATATTACTAGCGTAACTAAGCTAAGTATTTCAAAATTCATTGAACTCCTCGGGTGAATATAGACCGATCACCTATATTCAACCAGAGGACGATGGGACATAGCTTGATCACCTATGTCCCACTCAGAGGTGAATTTTGCAAGATTTAGGATAGTTATAATAGCTTTATGTCCAATGAGAAAATGATAATATTTTAATAAGCCACACATTGGTTTTACACTAAAGCCACAATGGCGTCACACTATCCCTTAATCACAAGCCACCACCGGCATTCCCTAATCACAAGCCACCACCGGCATTCCTTAATCACAAGCCACCACCGGCATTCCATAATCACAAGTCACTCACTGGCATCACCCTATCATAAGCCACTCACTGGCGTCACTTAATCATAAGCCACTCACTGACGTCATCCTACTTCTTAATCATAAACTTTATAATTCCATACCACAACAGGGTTATGTTATAGTCACTCCTACCCCACACCTTACACCCCATGGACAAATCAAACCATTCTAGGAGCAACCTTTCAATAACACCTATGAGAAAATACAATAAACCTTTGGCAAAATCTAGAAGGGCATGATAAAAGACCTATAATTCCACAGAAACTTGAAACCTTGAGAATTAAAAACCTAGAAGCTCCACCTACCTCTTAAGAATAACAATGCCTACCTTGTTACCTTCCTACAAACGAAATAAAAGAGTTGCCATACAAACTATTTTCGATTATCCCTCAAACCATTATAATCAAAATATTTCATGAATCACTTCATGAATCATTCTACAAACCAAATTACCACCTTACCATTTCACCATAAAATAAACTACAATTCTACCAATACCTTACCAAAATAAAGTGTTCCTTAATACTTTGAAAGATATTCCAGAACCACTCTATTGGTTACTTATTTACTCGAAATGTGTTTTAAGATAATACCCCAAAAACAGAAATGATCAATGTCCTCCTTGATAGCTAAGCCTGACCTTAGGATATATCCGACACCTCTGCCTAAAACCATAGATAACCACGAGGTTCATCAACTATTAAACCTCCAATCCTACCCAAATTAGACAACTAAACCCTACTCGTGGCTATGGGTAAATGTTATATCCTGCTGCATATCCTTACTACAATATATTTTCCAAATTTGAGGATTCCTCTTTAGAATCCAACAATAAAGCTTTCCAAAATCCCTCGTTAAAATGAGACAAAATGCTGAAACACTAAAAGTTTCGCAAAATTTCCCTGTACACCCCATAATTTAGAACCGGTTTTACAATCTTTTAAAAAAATGTGTCATTTTTACATCTTATCGATTTTGAAATCTGGTTTTAGTCAAACTTGTACAAACATTTATATAGTGCTAGATCGTTTTGTGTTAAAAAGAATTATGATTTCTAACAAAAAATAATAAAAGTTTGAAAATTTGGCGATTAAACATGATGTTTTGAAACCCGGTTCGACCCGAGTGGTTCAACCGGTTGAACCATTCCCGTCAAAAAACGGGTCGATTTAAACCTAGTCAACCCGACAGTTGAGTCAAACGAGTCAAATTAAATGTGGTCAACCCACTTTGGTTTGAAGCGCCCCGTCAACCCGGTTTTCGATATGTATTAATAGTTTCAACTTTTCACTTTTTACTTTTTGGTTTTCCTTTATATATAGTATAGTAGGTACCAGCTAAGTTCGTGTGGGTACCGTGTACGATTAACCGGAGCAATAGATCTCGATGAGACATGATTCACCGCTTGTATCGGTTTCAACGGGTCCTCTCTAGTTCGCTTTGGATGGTCATTATTAGTTAGCCAATCGATGCATAACGGTTCCGGTTGAACCCTTTGGTCCGGTTCAATTTGCAAAACTATATGTACCATCAACTTGTTAGCTTGTATGAAGCTTTGAGTGTTTTATTAATTTGTATAATGTGTATAATAACATATACTTTTCATGTTAGGGTGTTTTAAAAATAACATTAATTAGTGTGTTTAATTATTTTATATTTAGGATTATGTTGTAACTTGTTTAAATTGTACATTGTGAAAATTTTATTGTACTTTTTAGTAAGGGGTGTTTTAATTGGTTGTTTTTAATTTGGTAGATATGCTTTTAATTGGTTGTACAATGTGAATAAATTATTGTACTTTTAAGCAATGGGGTGTTTTAATAAAAGTATTAATTACACTATGTATTTCTCTCACTTTTGACTTTCAACATTTCACTTTTCAAGGTTTAACCGTTTTTCTATTATATGTAGTATAGATAATAAGAGAAGTTACTTTAGACTAAATCGGGGTTTTCGATTAATTAATAAGAGAACTCGATTTTACAATTGAGCTATCTCATTGGTTAATTGAGTTTTTGGCAAAGGTAGAGGCTATGCTTGTATATTACCAAAATTCTTTATAATATCATATTTGATACGTAACATAATTTTTTTAGCTACCGAATATTTGTTCATTATTGTCAAAGTCTTAGCTGTGCATAGCCTTGAAAGAAAGGCTTTCATCAGGCTACGCCTGCGTAAGTTTAAATGTTTATTCTATCAAAGTTTTTCCCTAAGCCTATGGTCGTAGATAATCCAAATCCTTTATTTATAATTAATTTTTTAGTATATCATATGTGATATAGAATAAAAACATTTGAAAGCCTATTTTATTTTATGATATCTTTGTTCAAGGCATTTTCTCATCTAATTTGAAGGCAAAGGCATTTTATGCGGTTAAGCCTTTGCTTAGTCGAGCCTATGCCTTTGGCGGCTAAAAGGCTTCTTCTCGCTGTTATCTCGCACCCTAGACATTTGGCAAAGTTGAATACATCTTTATTATATCATATGTGATATGTAACATAAAATATTTGGTAGCTACAAAATATGTTACCAACAGCATCATGCTCGAAATGTTGAAGGCTATGCTCGTGGCTACAAATGTTTACTCATTGAAAGTTTTTGTCAAGGCTATGCCCGTATCTAAGCCAAATCCTTTGTTTCTTAGGAAAATTTTAAGTTATCATATATTTAAAAGCCTATTTTAAAAGCAAATGTTTATATATCATATGTGATATATAATAAAAAAACAGATTTAAAAGCTTATTTTAAGTTATCATGTATTCGCTCAAACCATTTTGTGCATCGACCACGACTTATTCCTCCATCAAATGCAAAAGCATCTTATGCGGTTGTTTAAAGGCTTAGTCAGAACATGCCTTTGGCCATAAAAGGCATCTTCATGGTGAACCAAAGGTTTAGCCGATAAGATGCTTTGGCTGCAAAGGCATTTTCATGGTCGAGCAAGGTTTAGTCACAGAAGATGCCTTTGGCGAAGCCAAAGGCATCTTCTGCTGCTAATCCTTTTACTTAGCTGCAGTGAATGCTTTTGTGAAGCCTTATGCATTCGTTGAAGTCGAAATGCCTTATGCGCTTGTCAAGACGCTTCGATAAATCCTTCTAATCTCGCAAACCTAGCTTTTAAACTGTTAAAACCTAACTCCTAATCATAACAAAAATTCTATAAACTGTTAAAACCTAACTTCTAGTTGCACATTTCTTCACAAATATGCATTATACAAAGGTAAAATTTTACTATCTTCATCATAATCGCTATAAACAGCTCAAATCATCATATAATCATAAATAACAGCTTGTAGATATTGAAATAGTTGTTTAGAGGATAAGATTATACGTGAAATCGGTTTTTGGCCGGTTTTTATGCTTTTTTTGCTCGTAGTTGCTTTTTTTGTCATTGTTGTAGCGTAATAGTGTCACCGTCAAGATCTTCCATCTTCTCAGCGAGATTGATATTTTGAGGATTTTGCGTGTATTTTTGATCGGTGTATTTCGTAAGTCTTGTGTGTTTTAGTGTGTTTGGTAGATGCAATGAATGTGAGAAATGCGGTTTAGAGCGGGTTTCTTTTGTTGTAATTTGACGATTATACCCTTCCGTGTTTATTTTAGTGGATAGTGTGTTTTAATCTCATTGGTCGATTAAATTTGAATTAATTGCTAAGATGTGTCCTTGGTATGTGAGGATTCTTTGGTTTGTAAAATAACCTCACTATATCTATTAAATCAAAACTAATCTAACAAAAATCAAACGCAAAGCCCACCGGGTTAAAGCTAGTAACACATATTAAAGAGATAAAACATGATATATTATGCATGATTAGGAAATCTGTCTCATGTTTTAGAGTCGTAAAGGCAAACAACATTAAACTTAATCGTGCGGGAAACAAAATTCTGACACATTTGTAGTTTGGATTGTATGATTTGCGCACTGACGTGTATTCCAATGAGCTTCAGCATTTGTCTTGGCTCATTAAAAAGAATCTTTGACAAATTTACATCAATCTTACTTTCTACACTATCATCACTCATTAGTTAAACTTTGATGCCTAAAACATAAACTGATTAAATTATCAACTATAATGTTTTATTAAATACGTAGTAATACATGAAAACCTGATCGTTAAGATACCTCGATTACGCTGCGTGTATCTGAGTCATAAGACTCAACCTCCCGGAACCTGAACACGTTTCCTGTGTTTTCTTTCTTTCTTTGTCATTTTTATCCCATATAATCACTATGCAGTATGCACATGATAAAACTAAATAACACCAGTTTCTGAACTAGCTAACAAAATCATGGCAAATGAATATATCTGTTTGTCCATAGCAAACATTTGCCTCCATCTTGATTATCAACCCATTTAACTCGATATATAGACAAGCTCAATATGGGTTTACTATTAGGGCAGCAAATTTCGCAGTACAAAGTGAATATTTTTAATAAGAAAGAGGTCTGTAATCGAACCGGACGAACACAGACAAAAACTTGTTCATGTTCGTTCGTGTAAATTTAACCAGAAAATGAACGAACACAAACACTTAAACAGACGGAATTTCTTGTTCATGTTTGTTCATCAAAAACGACGCTCACGTTCGCTTATGCTCGCTCATCCGCGTAATATAAACGAACGGATTTAAATGAGTGTATAAAACAAACATAAAATACTCAAAATATAAACATTTCGCTTTTATGTGTTCTTTTGTCTAAATAAGTCTATCATTAGCGCCGGTTTAAACCTTGGTGTAAACCTTTGTAGGAAGGTTCTTTTTTTTTTTTTTTTTTTTTTTGGTTAACCATGGTTTCCAACCTTTGGCCGACTAATTCGCGGGGTTTGAACCTACCGCCGCACATATTCAAACCGGATGAAGCCTTCCTAGGTTGACGTGGCCACTTGAGGGTTGTTTGCACCCACCTCACATTTTAGTGGTATTAGTCCTGAGGGGTTCCTTTGGAGAGAAGTTTCAACCGATGAAGAGAGTAATAGTTTGGTTTTCAGTTCATTACTCAATCGTGGGGCTATCTCAGATGGAGGTGGGAGTCTCACCATGAGTGTTTAATGAGATGCACAAGAAAGACCATTTGGATCAATTAGGTTCACCATTCCCCAAAAAAAAAAAAAAAACTAATCAAACAGAACCATTTAAACCCACACATTATCAAAAGGCTGCAAAAATAATTTGGATGCTTACTTCGTCCATCCTTTATTTATGTTGATTGGTTCGATCGTCAAGTAAATATACATGAAAGCAAGCATACGGTCATGTATTAGATATCTATACCTCAATTTTGCTATTTGTAGCAGCAATATGCTCATTTTTAAACAATTTTAATGGCATTGACCTCTAAATAAATCTCAAGAAGCAGCGCCAAACATGTGCAGAACCATCTACAAGTCGGCTTTCATCAGCACAGATACTAACACAACACTGAAAACAAAAACCAATATGCGTAAGTTCATCCCATTTAAAAATATTAAAACAATCTAAACTGGTGCACAGGCAAATAAACAAGGAACCAATAGGCCAAGAGCCCAAGACACATTTCAAGGAATTCCTAGAAACAACCAAGGGTTTCTAATTGCAGTACCATTTGTGTTATCTAAGAGCTCAAGAAACTGAGTCTGCACATTTTTCCTTGCCATGAGTCAAAAGCAATACTTTTTGCTTATTACGATGTGCAAGAAGATTTGGGCTTGGTGTATTTTGGGTGATTGTAACATGTGTACAGTAATTACGAAGTCTCACGTTAAAATCAAGTGTATTTATTACTTTGCCAATTTTAAGAATCAATTTAAGCTTTGTACTGTACACTTGTTAAAATCGTAAATTCTAACGGTGGACGGATCTTATCGTTATTACTAAACGTATATGAGATATAAATATTCATTTGGACGAGTCTGCAGCAGTTGAAACTTGTGGACTTCATCCATAAATGGGTATAACTACAAGGACTGACATTTACGCTAATAGGAATCACACTCAAGGCTCTACGCTTATTGGAACCCACATCTGACATGTTTTATACGTTTCTAGCAACGATCAAACGTCAACAATCTGCTAGTATACCTCAGTTCAGAGGGCCTTGAAATCTTTAAATGAAATTTAGTGTCAACAGGTGCTCATGGGAAGGTAAAACAATTCTGACAAGCACATGTGGACCAAGGCCACGGGCGCTTTGGAACTTTTGATATTTACTTAAGTCTCATCCGAGAGTCTACTGTTGGTGCACATGAATACCTTAAATGAGACTCGGTAGCTACCACGGTCAAAGGGATAACTGGTACTGCATTTTCACTATTCAAACAAAGAGGCTCAATTTAGGCTCCTTCCTTCCACCACATAGTTATGATAGCAGGTACTATGAGCCCATTTTCCCATGCCTTTAGCCGCTCGCGACACAGCCGTGAAAGTCTCATGTGGCCTACAGGTATAGTGACCGGCTCTGTTGGAACCATGAGACAGGACCAGCATTCATTCAAGTATTGACATTTCATCATGGTTTCTTTAATTTGTAATTTCTGGACACAAAGTTATTGTGTATTAGATATGTGAATTGGTTAACAAAACTTATTTGGTTGATATAATTTCTAGTGATAGTTTATTATAAAACATGGAATACCTCCGTTGGTGATTCCTTAGATTCACACACATACATGTCAGCAAAGGCAAAAATCACATTTAGAAATCGATTAACGAAAGGACACTTATAACCTAAATATGCTCAAACAAACAGAAATAATTTTTTTTACAGTAACATTTGAATTTGCATAGTCAAAGAAACATAGACACACTAGTAGACTGCAGTAGTTAAAAAGCTTCTTCTGATTCTTAACGCTAAAATGTAAGAGAATCTTTATAAATTATTTATGAAACAAGAAAACAATAATAATATCTATTCATGTAACACAAATGATACTTAAGAGGTGATGATAGAAATACTTACATCAAAAGTCAGCAGGCGCTAGAGTAGTATTGGTTTGGGTGACGTGTCTAAAAAGAAACACCACAATAACAAACTAGTCAATTTTTTCTTCTTCTTCTTACAACATGATATTAAATAAACGCGGGGCGGGGGATTAGGATTAGGGATCTTGATGACAGGAGATGCAAGCAGCAAGGTCGATCTGAGCTTGTTGGCATTGAGATCGTTTAAGAGATGTTCCTTTATTAGTTCCACAAAGTGTTTTAACGGCTGATGATTCTTCAGGGCAGATGAAACCAATCATGCATTCGCCTAGTGATTTGTTTAGGTGTCGGCACGCGGCGTCACGAGATGGTCCGGCTGGGATACGCCGGTGGCACTGTACGAGTGCTTGGTATACACGCTCGCATTCCGCCGGTACCGACCCTCCTGACATGCCTTCCAACTGAAATCAAATATATTTTCAATTTTTCTTTTATTATCTAACTATCTTATAATGTATGACGACTTCCTCCTATTAATTTTTAAGATTTATATATAGTAGCTTTTAAGAACACAGCTATAAAAGATTAGCTACAAGATTCAAAGACATATAAAACTAAAACACACTACTCATATATTACAATTAATACACTATTAAAAACACCCTTCATTCAAAAAATACATAAAAACATAATTTACAAGTAGTTATACAATTAATACATAATTTAAAACACCTTTTCACCAATATATACAATTATCTAAGACAACGACAAATACAATTAACATTTTTGCTTCCACACAACTAATTAAAACACAAATGGACATTTAATGATTAAAATTTTGCATTACAAGTATTATTACTAAAGGTACAACTAAATACAATTAACCGATTCATGATTTTAAAGCCTTATCGATCTTGTGATAAACAAAAAAGAAATGATGTATATTGTCGATATAAGTTGGCATGTTCATGTATATGAACCATGGTTTTTGTGATTATCCATTGAGAATATGCTACAGTTTTTTATTCGCCTACACTAATGCACATAATATCTCCAAGGCCAAATCAGGATTAGTTATGAGATACTTTTCGAATTAGTATGATAAAAGCATATACTGATCGTTTGCAGATCACAGCCGCTACTTTCATAGATCTCAGAAAGGGTATTAATTTTATTTCTTCCTTTATTTTTATTTTATCTCTATAACAAAAACATACATATATTACCAACCCATCATCTTACGAATACCACAAGCTTACCACCACCACCTGTTAATAACACCGCCACCATTACGCCACCACAATTAACATCAATAGATCCCGCCACTAACACCATCAGTTTTTAACAACAAGAGACTAACCATCATAGTTTGTTTTAAACTTAAACTTCTTTTTAATATTCGAAACCAAAAGATCTCGCTCAATTAAAAGAAAAGAAACAAAAGATCTCGCTTTATGTTCATTACTAATAATCACTCTTTAAAGGTTATAAGTATTTGAACAAATATCATCATAGATCTTTTCAAGAATACACTTTTTTAAATATCCGAATACATAGAAAGAAAGATTAAAACCTCCGTTGCAACCTCTCTTTATTCGGGTCACGTAAAAACAAGAAACGAATATCAAAACGATACCTACCGGGAGACCTTTATTCGTGATCTTGAAGCCTTGTAAATTATGAAACCAAATAATATTTGTTTTGGTATTCGGTTGTTAGTAGAACTAGTAGACAAAACAACGTTGCTTTTGTAAGACTCATTGATAAGTTATATTGTGTTCTTCGACCGTGGATTTAAGAAGAAAGAACTTTTTTTTTTTTGGTTCGGATATTCAAAGTGTAAGGGCTGTTTGTTTAGTTTCTTTATTTCACGTTAAATTAAAGTTTCTGGCCCGTAAATACGTTGTTCGTTTGAAACGAATAAATAGTTGTTTGCTTTCAGTCTTGAATAAAGTCTTCGAATTGAAAAATTATCATATAATCTTTTATTTGAAATAAAGTTAAGTGGAAGGGTAATACGTAAAATTAGGATAAAATGGATTGACTTAATTGTAGAATCTCATCTTCTCGCTTTTTCTGTAAAATCACACGTTAGCTTTTAAGACCGAACAAACATCCATTTAATGACTTAATTAACTTACCTATTTTTCAATTAAGACACATTGTTGTTATCAAACACCACCCAAGAATGGCTGCGTGAGTTTAAAGTGTAAGAATGGTTAGGGTAAATATTATGTAAGTAGGGTTAAGTGTTTGGTCTTGGGCTTTGTGGGTTTAAAAGTTGGGCTATTTGGGTATATATAATAATTGTTGTGGTTCTTTTAAGTTAATTGTTGTGGTTCTATTAAGTTGAAATATTGTTGGTATAATTTTTGACCGCTGCTTTTAAATGAGTTTCGATAATCTATTTTGTTTCAACAACCATTAAGCATAATACTAAAAGGAGTTCAAAAAGTACCATTTGATGATCGTTGATCACTCGGACGTTGGTGGACAATTTGGAGCAATATACACTTTTGTGCTTCGATTGTTTGGTCTCAGAATGGACTTTAAAAAGAAAAATAAATACAAGGTACAGCTTTTAGCAATAAAAATATAACAATAACAATCATCTAATGATTAAAAACAAATGCTTAATAAAATACTATAAAATTACAAAAAAAAAAAAAAAAAAAAAAAAAAAAAAGTCGGCTACAATTAGTCTCACGAACGCATTAATATGAATGAAAAATTTTGTCATTAAAATTAGTCACCCAGACTGCCATGCAGCATCATATGCAGACTCGCTATATATATATAATAAAAGATAGATATCGACATTATTGCTTTTAACCCAACTTTATAATGGTTTCAACATGTTATAACAATCATGTGTCATAGTCGTTTGTACACCATCGACGACTGGTTACCCAAACAAATTATAAAAAAAAAAAAAAAAAAATACTTGAATTTGACATCCTATGTCATTGTGCGAGAAATAGTGTGTAAAAATTACTTCTCAGCCAAATTTTACCTAATGTAATGCTATTATAAGGCATAGTCATTTGATGATGGGCGTTTTGAGCATTTTTTTAGTGAGTGTGTTTTCTCATGGTTTTATAAGGATTTTATAAGGAGGTATTTTTTTTTTTTTTTTCATATGGTTAAAAAAACTAACGTGACGACGCCTTTAATAGTTTTAGACGCCAACGGCACCTAGCACTCTAATAAATTAACTTGTGCAAGCAAAAATGAAATGAGTTATTAGAAAACCATAGTACTCTCCCTTTGTTAAATAAGTGTCATGTTTTGACTTTTGAAGTTTTTTTTCAACTTTAACCTATAATATTTTTGTTTGTGTTATATACTACTTGATGAAAATTATTTATTAATTCAATGAATATATATTTAAAACTTAATCTATTTAAAAATAATTAAGATTAAAGTTGAAAAAAAAGTCTTCAAATAGTCAAAACATAATAGTTATTTAAAGGAGTAAATTGCAAATTATGTCCCTAAACTTTGCTATTTTTGCGAGAAATGTCTATTTTTGAAAAATTGCGAGTTGTGTACCTAACGTTTGGATTTGTTTTGCATGAAATGCCCCTGGGGTTGCACTATAGTTGCAAAATCTTGTTTTTTGGTAACGCTCGTTAGAAAATCCCGTTAGTTAGTCCTCACGTGCGTTGCGCGTGAGGGTACTTTCGTCCTTTCACCGTTCCCGCCTTAAACACCCACCTGCTACCTCCGCATGCATGAAATTCGACAAGGATATTTTTCGCAACTAAACTTAATCGTGTATAACCAGATCAAATCACACATACAAACACATTTTGTCTTGTTTCAACTGATAAAATCACACACCAACAAACACATACCATGGTAGTGCTTTTCCACTTTGCTTAATCGAACTCCCGAAGTTTCCGACCCATGAACTTGTTTCTATTTACGGTAATCTTAGATGTTTTAACTCTTCACTTGTTTTTCTTATTCGAACATGGATGTGTACATTGTAGGTTATGTGATTTTCTTAATTTTAAGTTGTTATTTGTTTTTCTAACCAGATTCTAATGGAACATTGTTCACTCTGAAAATCCACGACAATGGGCTCTTCACAAATCCACCAAACCAAAGATATCGATTCGGACATATAGCCTATGTTGATCTGATTGATGTTGACTATTTTTGCATTCAACAGTTTGTTGGAATGTTAGACGAGCTAGGATTAGGGGATGATAGTACTTTGCTCACACATTTTAGGATCCATGGGGAATCTTTGGATCATCAGTTGGTTCCATTTATGAGTGTGGAAGATGTTCGTGACAGTGTTTAAACACGTGCCTCGGTTTAAAAAAATAGAAGTTTACATTGAAGAGGGTTTTTCATCAGTTGAGCAGCATTTGTTGGACATGAGAAATAGTTTTGGTAAGGGTGTTGTGATTGAAGATATAGATGATGGTGATGTCGCTAAGGAATCTAAGAAAGATGGAGATTTGTGTTAGTGGCATGGTGCTACTGAAATGGAAAAGGGGGGAAACAGGGTGATACTTCGACTTATGCTTCATCTAGTAAGGTTGGATGCGGGGATGATGAGAATTACTTTTTCATAGATTTGGATGATGAGCTTCTTATTCCAACACCATGGTCTGATGAAGGAAAGAACAAAATAAGGGCAAAAAGGTTGAGTGGTGACTACGAGTTTAAAAACATCTTGTTTGAAATAGAATTCTTAATAAATGATGGGTATGAGAAAATGAAAGAGAAACTAAGCCAAGAACCTGAGGAGAGTCAAAAAGAGGATGAGGCATATATGAATCAAACGCTTAACATTATAGAGAAGTTAGTCAAAAGGATATTGGAAAGGGTATGGGTGAAGCTGAACTTGAACAGGGTTTGGAAGGTGAGTTGGAGATACGGAAAGAGGATGATTTCTTCCATAAAGAAATTGAAGTTGATTGGTTAGATGATCAAGCATACGGTGGACTTTATCAACAGGTAGAGATTGATATGTTGTATGTTGAGTTAGAAGTAGTTATTCAAAATGTGGCTTTTCTACACAATGAACTCAGAGATGACGCCGTAGTACTTGTCGATGAGGCTCCAACAAAGATGTTGAAGAAAGTTTGGAAAGGGCGCACATTGAAGCTCCCTATATATGTTTCATCCGCCAAAGTGACATTTGGTATGAAGAAGAAGAAGAAGGTTGGATCTAGCTAACAAGGATGAGAAGGCAATGGAAGCAGAGAGGAGGTTGATTCCAAGTGAGGATGGAATGGTCAAGGTCATGAGAAGGCAATGGTGACGCTTTTAATAAGGCATTGATGATGCTTGTTCTATTTATTTTGTTTATTTTATGGCTTGGGATGGCATGTTTTAAACAAGTTAGTTTATGTAGGTCAAATAATATTTTAATGTTGTCTCTAATGGTACTTTGTGAAGTATGTGTATGTTTTCAAACAAGTTTGTTTATGTATACATCACTTGTGTTTGGCACACAGTATTTGGTGTTACTCATGTGTTGTTAGATATATTTAGCACATTTTACATGTTAATTTGATGATTTACTTGTTGGTTGACTACTAAAGTCAATGAAGTATGCAGGTTCACAAATGGTTATATTTATGCTGAAACTCAAGTGGCTCACTACCAAAGTCAATCAATGATATGAGATGGTTAGTTTTAGATACACATGTGTAAGATTTGGAAACACATTGCAATGGGAAAATGAATTACAAATTCTTTTTAAGCTTGAACAAATGGGTAAGATTTGGAAACACATTGTAGTGGACAAACGGGCTAGAACTTCTTTTCGCTTGCCATTCCATGAGTAAGATTTAGGAACACATTGAATGACTTATTATGACTATCGAAATTCAGATCCTACATAACTATACAATAACACAATGAGGCTTTGGACAGACCCTAAACGATCTCACCAAAATAAGTTTCACTTGATGATATGTCAATTACTTCTACAACATAATGCATACCTTTATTCCTCATCCCCATCTTTTGCTGGTTTGCCACACCACGCCTGTTTTCAAGAAACTCTATCATTTTTCAAGATATTGTGAAAGAGATGAATTGAACAACCAACCCTCAAGTGAGGGTTATTACAAAGTATTTATAGGAAGGGAGCTAGGGCAACACTCCTAGTCCCTTCCTTTCCTTAATGGACTTGGGCCTAAGCTCATGGGCCTTCTACATAAGCTTAAGCTAATAACAAACATAAAGGCCATAATTAAGCTAACTATTACATATGAATCACTAACACTTGATTTAGGTTTAGGAGTGATTCCAACAATCTCCCCTAAGTGTTGGTGATGAATGAATATAAACGGTGAAGGCGTTGATGTAATAGTAGCTTTGACGCCTTCCGACATTCTTCTTTCTTGTGAGAAGAATTGCCTTGATTTGAACAATCTCCCAGTAGAGAAATTGTTTTCTTTAAACAGCTTTGCTTTGACGTCATCTTTAACTTTGTTCTTTGATCATTGTTCTTTGTGATGGTAGTGATAGTATGTTGTTGTTGTCTCGCATCAAGTCTCGCCTCAGTGTCCGCTTCACCGCTCCAAAGGTCTCCACGCCATTCTTCAACATGCTCACACGCCTTTGACGTTGGATTTTAGTCTTGATGAAGTTCTTTAAGTCTTTAACTTTGTAGATTCTTTGATTTGACGAAGAATCATTCGACTTTTGTGTTGCTTTTAGATAGAACTTCCATTAGTGATGATGTTGGCATGAGCATGTGAAGAATCAGCACGATCATTCCGCCCGTAGCTTCCATAAGAAGAAAACATGAAAACGGTTAGTAATAAGCGGATTCCGCACTTACAAGTTTGAACTTCGAGAGTGTTAACAACATAGTGTGAAAACACAACTCTAATTCTCACAAAGGCCGCTCTCGAACCGGAGTCCCACAAGTGAGATAACGCGATGTACCAAAGTACACCTACGATTCGATGAGTCGCCGAGGTACACCAAGCATCACCTCACGATCAGACCGCTTTGAGACACACTAAGCGTAATCCACGGGAGTTACCAAGTGACCGCCGTCGGGTCGTTTGATGTTGACCGGCAGAGTTTCCATTCAATCACCGAGGATCACGGTGTGAACCTCTCATAAATGTTCTCGACGATTGCTAAGATCCGTGAAGGACTCGATAACGCACCACCGATGTTCTTATTGTTGAACATCAAGTGATGAAATGTCAAGTGTACCTAAGAGATCTTTTGATGAATCTCGTGGCTCTAGACTCAATAGTGCATTTTGGTTTTCCGAGCGGAGACTAGGAGAGGGTCTCCTTCTTCAATACCAACATCTCTAAGAGAAAGCCAATAGTTTATGTAGGGTTCCCCGTGAGAATGAAACAAGCTTCTTTTGAGAGAAACTTGAGTGGCTAAGAAGGTTTAGTGCATGCGCCACCGGGTCCATGACGACTTTTAATCTTCAATACCGGGTCACTAAGTGACAACCAAGAGTATATGAATTGAACCCGGTGTCCGCCCTAAGTTGAATAATTTGGAGGGCTATTTCTTTTCACCCTTTTCTTTGCATTTCTTTTTAATTCTTCAACTCCTTCTTTCTCCGATTCTCATTTTCTCCTTTTATAATCATACCTAAGGACTTCTAAGTACTAACTATTTGTGATGTCCTTGGGTAGATCCTTCCGCTCAAGCGGATCATAGGACTGTTATTCCTAACCTTAGTCACCTTATAACTCCATGACTAACCTATGTTGCCATAAAACCAATTTTCAAGAAAATCTCTCACAGTGGTTATGATTGTAAAACATTTTGTACCACTTCAAGAGTTTGATCTTTTCGAATACTCCCTCCACATGTGCTTAAGAGTTTTACTAAAATCTACAAAGGAGGAAAGAGCGCGCACTTTATGAATTGATCAACTCAAGATAGACAATCCTCATGAGACACGGTTACGCTTGCATAGTTAAAGAGTTACATTGTCGCCTTTTAGGTGACAACTAGCTCTAATAACTACCTTGAAGGTGTAGACAAACCTCGAAAGGTTGTCAAACCCGTCGAGTTCATGTCTACCAAGAGTTTCTCGAATGGTACATTCTACTCGGACAAGTCCTTTCATGAGACACGCTTACATTACTAGCGAACTAGCTTGAAATTATTACCCGTCCCGACAAGTCTTTTCGAGTTACTAACAGCTAAGTATCGTCAATTCGTTGGTTAAGTCTATAGCACAAAGATTCATTTGCATTTACACAACATATTTCTTATCACATAATTTTCTCCCCAAAAATGGCATATAAAATGTTATTTTTGAAAAGTTGAGAATAAATATGACCATTTCGAGTGTTATAGGAAGATGACCATTGTGAACAATTTGTGAACAAAGTTTTAATTCAAATACTCCCCTCAACAAGTGATATAAACGGTTGAGGTTTTGAAAATCATACGGAAGTACTTGTTCTTTTGAGCAAAACCTTTAAAAGTGAAAGGTTTGATAGGTTTTACTCAAAAGTAAGAAGCTTTCGCTCCTTTTATAAGGATTGTGGCAATGAAGCGCACTACGTGGTCCTTTCTTGACAAGAACGGGTTGTACATCGTTATGTGTGCACAAGCCATAGTCATAATTAAATCACACATCCAAAATATTATGAAATAGAAGCGCTTCAAGGGTACCGTGAAGTCCATCAATGTTGCCAGAATGCGAATCGGGCGTTGATAGCCGGCGAGAGCAATCCTAGGACGACCACCTACAAAGCTCTCCAAGTTCGAATCGGTCCCGTCGATACAACCTTTCATCAATCTTTTGATGATCCTCCTCACATCCCTTCTTTCCTTGGAATTCCATCGCTTTGTGACCCAATGCCTTCATGAATATCCTTCAACCTATAAGCCAATCCGTCCCTAACCTTCTTCAATGTGTGATCCCCAAACTTGTGAAGATCTCTACACGCCATCAAGCAATTGCGATGTGTTTCACTAATGTAAACCACTCCAAATGGTTGGTCGATGAGTGTGTATTGTGAAAGTCGGTTGATGTCGGGAAGATCTAGCCGAGGTGGAGTGAAGTTGACACGGTCCGATATGATTCAACCGCAAGTCGGAGATCTTCTACACGCTCTTTGATGACTATGCTTCGATGAAGATAAGCAAGGACTTGATGAATTCACGTTGTACTTCAGCTTGAAAATTGTCTCATGCGACCGCACTTTGGCAAGGTACATGTCTTCAATGTCGTTGATAGACAAATTCTCAAAGTCCGCTTGAGAGAATGCATAATCCCTTTCGCCTTGCCTTTTGACCACAATATTCTTGAGGAAAGTGTAGTCCCATTTAGACGAAAGATCAACATGTTTAATAGCCACGATTGCTTTAGTATCGAACACTTCATGTTGAGACTTCTAACCCGGCAACTTCTAGTAGATTCTTCGCGCTCGCCAATGGTGAATCCCATACAATGCATCACGGTCATATACTTCCACATTGTTGGAGAACATGTGGTTAGCTCTTTCCTCGATGGCTATGCGCTTAGAGTATATGGTCACGGAATGGAAGTGTCGAGATGTAGCGATTTCCTTGAACCATCGCCACCGTGTAGAAGAAATTCCAAGTCTTTGTTGAAGAAATATCGAATGGAATCCTAGGTCGATCCGGTTGGCCAATTGTTGGTAGAGGTTTTGACCGATCGGTGTAATATGGAGGGTTGTCCCGCTTTGGTGAAGTCGATGTTTGCTTCGGGTTGAGCCAATCCATGTTGTTAGACATAGCTCGTGCTATATTATCAAGGTGATACTCAACTTCAATAGCACTTTCCGAGTCGTCTTTGAGAAGTTGAAATGCTTCATTCTTGATTCGCTTCAACTCGGATTTCGCCATCTTCTTCACACGGAATTTTTCTTGCAAGAGTTTAGCATGCTCCAATGTACTACATTCTTCCGAACCTCTTGACCTTCACCGGGTAAGGAGTGGAATCAACAAGCTTAGAGAACCATTCAAATTCAAGATCATCCTCGCTCTAGCCATGATAAGACGCCGCCCTAGGCGCCTTCTTCTTCTTCTTCTTAGGCCCGGATGAGGATTCGGTTTCTTAACTTTGTCGGGAGATGGGTTGTTGTTGGGGCTCATGGAATTCCTCATCGTCACCACCCGTATACTCAAAGTGATCACCGGTTTTCTCGAGTCTCGGGTGGTAACTCGAAGAATCCTCGAGGTTTTTCAGCAGAAGAGCGAGGAGGAGACCTTTGTTGGTGAGGTCCGTTGGGGTGGAGGTTGCATAGAAGATGATTCACCGACTTCTTCGGGCGTTTGGGCTCGTTATCCTTATCCCGATCTTTGTCTTTGTCGTCTCTTGAACGCTTAGGCCTTATGCCTTCTTCTCGCATGTCGACCGAGTTGGTATTCCAAAGAATGCTTCAAACAATTTAGCTTCGTGGGAGGCAAACGTTGCGAGCGTTTCGACATTTGAGCTACTAGCCGGTTCACCAATTCATCATCCGAGAAGATTGTGGGTTCAACTGGATTGATGTTCACATTCATTGGAGTTGATTTCATGGTTTGCTTGGCCAATGCAAGAGATTCGGATAAAGTTGTCCGGTATACATCTCCTTTGTCGCTTTAGGAACGACGTCAAGAAGGAACTTGTGAGTGTATCCTTTGATCATCTCGTCCATTTTCCTTGAAGATCATCTTTCATGAGCTTCGGACATATTCCTTTCAACTTGCATCTTGTCGTTCTCATCATGAAGATATCGAATCGATCGTGAAGAAATTCATCTTCTTGTAGAGCACGTCTTTCTTTTCGACCGCTTGATGCCTTTAACGATTCGTGTCTTAGCTTGAGAAATCCAAGATGCGCTTGGCTTCTTCACCGATTTGGATGTTGATTTGGTTGATCTTTTGATGGTGGTGGTGAGGAGTGAGAAGATGAGTCCGATGATGATGAGATGTGAGGAGATTCGGGTCCTTAGGTGGTTCGAAGTTTTCTCCTTAGACCGCACGGACCGCCAAGAAGAAACTTTTCATAATCAACATCTTCATCATTTCTTTAGCTTCTTCATCGCCTTTATCTTTCTCGACTTCTCAAGATCTCGGTTCCTCAATGTCAAACTTAATAGACTCCTCCTGTTGCTTTTGTTGTTGCTCAAGAGTGGTGGCACCAGCCCCTTATCGGGTTGATTAACCGCATCAGATCCGTGTAGGTTGAACTTCACCACTTGACCTCCGGGCCACCCATTTGATCTTTGGCAAATTCCTCGCAACGTGTTGGAGTCTAACAAATTTGAACTTCCTCCCGTAATCGCCTCAATGGCTCTTCTTCCGAGCTTTCTCTTCATAAGGCACAATCACTGAGTCTTCCTTTTCCTTGGATAGTCGGTGGACCGGGAGGTTTTGCTACTAAGGAGGTGCTCTTTGCGCATTCGTAGTAGAAGACCTCTTCGTCCGATTGTGTATCTTCGTAGCTTTCGTCCACTAGCTTTCTTTGTGGTTCAAGCTTTGGAATGGGAATAGGAACAACTTCCTTAGAAGGAACTTTCCTTTTACGAGGAGGATTCCTCTTGGGAACTTCCTCGACTCTCGGTGCTTATAGCACTTCCTGCACTTCCTCTTCTCGGTTTTCTTGCAGGTGTACGTAAGATTTTCATCAAGAAAGCCAACTTTGTTCTCTTTCACGCCTACCATATATCTTTTATAAGAGTAGAGTCGTTTGAGTTCATCCGAGAGAAGGAGATCCGCAACACAAAGACCTTGTTTCTTGGTAGTTGACTCCTTAAATCGATTGTTAGAGTGGGTTCGGACAACACGTCAAGATTGTCGGGGTCATTGATTCTTTTGGGGATATCGATGTTGTACCCAAGTGCTCTTTGGATCAACAGCTTAGTATATCCGATATAAGGAATCTTTGAGCCAAGCTTTTGAGGAATGTCATCATGTCATCCCATATCGAGCTTCAATTTCGATGTGTTTCATGTTGATCGAGCCCAAAAGATTTGCGCTCCACGAGCTTGGGATGCTCATAGCCACCGTCACGACCGTAAATGATTTTGTGATGATGATATAAAGGGTTCTCCAAGGTCGAGGAATGTTCTTAAGATCCACATGAGAATGCTTATTAATAACCCCAAGCTTCGCTGCACCCAATATCAATCAAGAATTGCGAGACAATCTCTTCAAGAGGTGCAGCAGAGTATTCGCTTGGTATGATGTCGAATGAGGAGAACAACCCGTAAGTCCGCAGGAGTGATGGTGATTTGCTTGTGATTGAGCGTCACCGTCACAAAGATTTTGACCTTTGATCATCCGCATTGTATTCCGAATTGTCGTATGTAGATCTCCCAACGGTGGCGAGTTGGTGAGCATGTTCGATAGGGATGATTCTTCGAATATCCACCGCAATGAGACAAGAAGATTCCGAGCGGTGAGAGTTTCAAAGTCAACTCGAGATTGTTCTTTCCAATCTTCATTGGATAGCCATGCGGAAGATATCGCAATGGTGAGAACATTTGGTGCATCCACATTCATTTGAGCTTCCATGTCGTGATCTCAAACACATTTAGCCAAAAGAACCAACATATCGAAAGACATAATGTTAGTCAACAGAAGGTTTTATTGTCTATTTATTGAATGAGATATGTCAATGATTGTTACGAGTCCAAAGTCACTTGTTTGTTCAATAGTCTAATGACGTCGTGATAAGTTTCGTGAGTTAGTTAACTTTTAAGTTTTAAAGTTTATGTTATCACTTATTTTTCACAACATATCAAACGTTTAAGCTTATTAGTGACATTATTGGTTTCGTGACGTTATGATTTATTTATTTACAAGTTTGCACGCGTAACAATTCATAATGAAGGTTTGATCAAGGCTTAGGCGAGAAATGGTAGCTTATGCGTAAACAGAGAAGTATACGCCAGAGACGCAAGCTTATGCGTGGGATCCTTACTTACGCGTAAGAAATATTACGCGTAGGAAAGGGGACCTTATGCGTAAAGCTTACGCGTGGCGATATTAAACCTCACGCGTAAGGCTTACTCGTAAGAGTAGACCTTATGCGTAGAGGTCATCACACGCATATCCTTCACGTGATACGCGTAGTCCCTTTGTAGAACCTTACGCGTGAACGCCACGCGTAAGATTTCTTTACGCGATAACATGCTACGCGTAAGGTGATCCTTATGCGTAGATTTTCAATAACCTTGATTCGATTTTTACGTAGCAAACCCGAAATAAAATCATCATAACATCAATATTAACACCTACATTCATTCTAAAATGATCATGGCATGAAACTCATCAAACAGCTTTACGCGAAAAATCTTACGCGTAAACTTAAACCCTAATAGTTCATGAATTACGCTTAAGAAATTTAGCCATAGGAATTACACCAAAGTTTTTCGGGTAGGTCTAAGAAGTCATATAGAGTGTGTTTATCCAAGTTTTAACATCAAATATGTCAATGAATCAAAAATACCCAAACCATATGAACATAAACCCTAATTTTCAAATTATGAATCATTAGTGTTTCGGGTAGTTTCGGGCTTAGATATGATTAATTCACCTTGAAAACAACCTCATACAACTATCTTTATCACCAAAACGCTCACATATTAAAACACCCAAACCACGATAAACCCTAATTTTCAAAATCAATCAATTCGTGTTTCGGGTATGTTTTGAGGATGAAAATGGTATTCATTGATGTTAGAAAAACATTTTGACACTATCATTTTAACCATAAACACACAAAATTGATCATGTGTTCATACGCATATGCGTAGAACACAAAATCCTTCTAGGAGAAAATTTAACCGTTGGATTTGAAAAATTCAAAACCAATGTTTAAAACGTGTTATGAACACATAAACACTTACAAATTGATGATCAAAAGCACGGATTTGTTAAACGATTTTGGATCGTGGATTAGTTAGGTGTGATAATAAATGTGATGAAATAAATGAGGTGGAGGAGTTTTATTAGAAATTACTTTAAGCTTTTGACACTTTAGTCCCTCCACCTTTTCCATTTTCATCAAAAGCCTTTTAACTTCCATTTTGGTTACCAAACGAAGAATATTTGAAATAACTTTGACGACACTCCCCTCGACTTAAGAAATAATGAAAGGTTATAAATTTTAGTCCGAGGAGTGTCAAGAAACCGTAAATGTGACCACCATTATTAAAGAAACAACCGGATAAGGTAACATGCAAGTACACGATTATTTTGAAACAGTTAAGAATTTATTTTCTCCCTCAACACTTGATCGAAAAATACCGAATTTTGAAAGATTTGAGTGTTGACGGAAGAAATGTACTTGCCATGTTTGAAGAAATATAGATAGAAGAATATTTTTGTTGTTTTATCCGATTTTCTATTTTTGTATTTTGTTTTGAAAATTATTTACAAAAGAGATTTTGGTGTTTGATGGTTTTAAGACTGCTTTTAAGAGTTCATCCAATTCCTCTTGAGTCAAACACCGATACCAATCCGTGGACCAACTCATTAAACCTAGCGGGAGGCAAGGCTTTGGTGAGTAGATCCGCCAATTGGTATTCTGCACCACGGTATAATTCAACTGCACTGCTCCACGTGGTCCTTGATGAAATGATAGCGAAGATCGATGTGCTTAGATTTCGAATGTCGAATCGAGTTGCACGAGATCGCAATGGCACTCGATTGTCGCAGACATCGGGATTCTGTCAAATACGTAACCATAGTCTTTGAGTTGTGTTCTCATCCGATGACTTGAGCACAACACGCCGACATGGCTACATATTCGGATTGTTAGATACATGAGATGTACAATCCCATGTAAATCTTCTTCTTGGTTGCATTGGTGTGGCATAAGTGTCACGTGTTTTCATTCAAATTTGTTTAACAATTCAAGGGCATATTTGGATCACTCAAGAAAATACCACGGGTGATTGATGAACTTGCATCCTAGAAAGAACGTAAGTTCACCCATCATGGACATTTCAAAATTTTTCTTCATTAGTTTTGCAAAAGCGATTGAGTACTTTTTATGTGTAGACCCAAAATGATGTCATCCACGTAAATTTGAACAATTAAGATATGTGCCCGTGATATTGTATAAAAAGAGTAGGGTCGACCAACCTTTGGTGAAATTATTAGCAATGAGGAAAGATGATAGCTTATCGTACCATGCCCGAGGAGCTTGTTTGAGACCATAAAGAGCTTTGTTCGGTTTGTAGACATGGTTCGGGAACTCGGGATCAACGAATCCTTCCGTTGGTCGACATAAACCGCTTTTCGGTTGTCCGCTTGAGAAACGCAGCTTTGACATCCATCCGAAAGACCGTCATATTCATATGAGCCGCGAACGCGAGAAATATCCGAATGACCTCAAGACGAGCAACCGAGCAAAAGATTCTTCAAAGTCTATTCCTCTTCCCGACGATAACCCTTAGCAACTAGACGTGACTTGTTTCGATTACGCCCTTCAAAGATCCAATTTGTTTTTCCAAATCCATTTGAGACCAATGACGAGACCCCGTTGGTCTTTCAACCGCCCCCATACTTCAAGACGCTTGAATTGGTTGAGTTCTTCTTGCATGGATTCAATCCAGCTTGTCTTTTGTCATTGCGCCTTTAATGTTTTTAGGCTCGATTGGGACAGTGAGTGCATAAATGCAATGTTCACCATCTCGTGTGAAGACGTTGTCTCGTAACGATCGGTTGATTCGGGTTGCCAATAATATTTTCCGAGGATGGTCTTTTGTCCATCGATGTGTAGAGGGTTGATGTTGGTATACATTGTGCGATTCGAGGATTCAAATGGTTTGTTGATGATTCCGCGACATCGTGCAGCAGTTTCATTAGCAAACGGGTTAAAGAACGATTTGGATCAAAATCGCAGTGGGGTACTTCATTAAGAACATCATCACCGGTTCATCATTGTTGGAAGCGGTTTGTTCAACTGTTGTGGTGGAGTCAATCGGTGGTGCTTCTTCAACAATAGTTGTTGTAGCAGTGTATCGTATAAGAGTAGTATCGAGTTGAGCAATGAAACAACGGATACACCGAGCACGCTCATCAATATCGCCACCGAACAATGGAGCAAATAACCTTTCCATTTGTTGACGAGTGAGTGGGGGCTTTGTTCACCGATGATGGGGTTTGAGGAAGTTTAAGCGGTTGTGACCGGGTTCCAAGTCATATACTCGTAAGCCATTTCCGTAAGTTCATCAAAATGAGCATGAATCGCTTTCCATAACCCGCTTTGTACGACGATTCCGCATCCGTAACCTTTAGAATTCTCACAATATCCAATAAAGACTCCAATGTCGACTTTGGCTTTGAGCTTTCCAAAATCATCACGATCATTATTCGGATAGCAAAGGGATCCAAATACATGAAAGTGTTTGAGATTCGGTTTATGGTTGTGGAGAAGCTCAAAAGGTGTTTTGTTGTGGCGCTTAGTAATCATAGAACGGTTTTGAGTATAGCATGCAGATACGACACGCCCATAAGTAATCTGAAGTTTAGCATTGATTAACATTGTTCTTGCAGCTTCCACTAACGCTCGGTTTCGCTCTTTCAACAACTCCGCTTTGTTCGGTGTACGTGCAATAGATGTCGATGCTCAATTCCCACTTTCTCATAAAATTCTCGAAGAGTTTGGTTAACAAATTCAGTTCCTTTGTCTGTTCTTATTTGGCGGACGGTGTTCCGAGTCGAACTTGAATTTTCGTGAGAAAGGTGATGATCATTTGTGGAGCTTGGTCTTTGCTTCAAGAAAGTAGACCCAAGTCCATCGTGAATAGTCATCAACAATTACTAAGATGTAGCGTTTGCCATTGATCGCTTGCACGCGCATCGGGCCACACAAATCCATGTGAAGAAGATGAAGCACATGTCGAGAGTCGTGTTCCACCTTTGAAGGAAAATGAGCACGAGTGCTTTTCCTTTGTTCACAGTCGAGCAAAGGTGATCTTTAGAATACCGAATCGTGGGAGACCTTCAACTAGTTTGTGTCGAGCAAGATTGGTTATAGTTTGAAAGTTTAAATGTGAGAGACGACGGTGCCATAGCCGTGATTTTGTTGATGTTGCCTTTGAAAGTAAGCGGATGGGAGATGAAGCAACCATGTCTTGCATAGAGATAGTGTAAAGACTTGAGTTACGCGAGCCGACATAAGGTCGCTTCCTTGTAGATCACGAATGAAACAAGATTTCTCCCTAAAAGCAACCTCCAAATCTCCATCACGTAACCGACCCATCGAAAATGATTGTGACCGAGGCCTTCCACATAATAAACCCCGCTAATTTCGATGTTCCCATTGATATAGTCTCCGTAGCCCATGATAGTCGCAAGTGATCATTCCCGAACTGACAAAGCCAATGAACTTTGCAATAAAGTTTGATAACAGCTTTAAGGTTGCTCGTCATGTGTCGGGAACATCCGCTATCAACAATCCAGAGAATGATCTCAGATCACCGCATTACACATGCATTTGACGGATGGAATAGAAGTAGATGTGGAACCCGAAATGTTAGAGGGTTCCGGAGCGCTTATAGTAGACATACACACATCAATAACTTTAGGCATCCATTTAAATCCTAGTGTGTTATATATCCATTTCGCCATCTCCAACTAGTATTTGCTTTAGTCTTAGTGAATGCACTAGGTGGTACTACATTCTTAGGAGGTGAAACCGAGCTACAGGACAAAGAATGCGTTTCTTAGAATCTAAAGAGGCGGTCTACCAAGCACGGACTTAGAATGATTAGTGGGCCTAGAGGTATTCCGATTCTTAGGATTCCTTAAACGAGATGATAGCTTTAGCAACACATTTGTCATGACAATCGAATTCATACTTTTACGACAAATAACACAAGGTGCATCGATCAATATCAAAAGTACTTAAAGGTTTAGCATTCGTTACATCACTATTTCTATTACATTTTCCGACGCAATATCTATAGTGGAAGCAACGTGAGTCTTATTCATAGTCCTAGGGTGTTCTTCTACTTTAGCATTCCTTATTGATCTTTTCTTAGGTCGCAACTTCCTATTCTTCGATGTAGTGCTCCTAGGTCGTGAAGTGCGGACGCTTGGAAAAGAGGCAACTATTCTGTTTCAAGAGAAGGAAGCACGTTAGCAACTTGTGTTTTGGCAAGAGGCATTCTAGGTTCACGATTACTAAGTGTTACCGGTGCTATTCTCTTAATCACGGTAGGCGGAAGTTGTTCATACTTTCCTAACATTTCTCTTAACTTAAAGATAGTGTGAATCAAATCTTGATTTTCGTAATGAATATTACCAAAGAAAATTCATTACTTCTCTAGTGTGTGCAAGATAGTGATCAAGTTCGTTTGATGCTTCATGACGAGTCTTATTGAGTAAATCAAATATGACACCATATTCTGCTTAACTTTTACAAGTTCTTGTTCATATTTTGAGATTTGACTTTTCAAAGACACGTTTTGATCATCCAGTTGCTCAAATTTTGGATTAAAATTGTTTGATTGCAACTGTGGATTTTGTTTTGCAAAGCAAGTTCACGATTTTGACAATCTTTTGACACCATTGAAGACGACGCTTTGCATTTGAAAGCTCGTTTAAGAGACGCTCGCTTTCAACTTTTAAAGACTCGATCCGAGCACATTATCGTGATTCTCAACAGCTACAACATTATCAACAAGACGCAGAGATATAATCGATGCATATGACAAAGAATTCAATAACACAACATTATGGATATCAAGACAGATAACATCTTTCAAGAGTCGATCAACATCTTTTCTCAACATTTTCTTTTTACGCTTAGTATTAGAAATAGATGTTTCGCTTTTCTCAAAACGACCTTCATCACTCCAAGTTCCTTATGAAAGTCCTGCTCCCAAGACAATGCACAATTTTTCAAATTTTTAACATTTGGTAAAAGATTTTTCTAAAAATGTCTCTTTGTTCTCGCGCTGAGGCGATTGAAAATGTTGAACTTTGATTTCGTAATGATATTCTATCTCATGTTGTAAAGTTTTGAGGTCGACCATGAAAATGTCAAAATATCTAAGAATTTTGCGATTTTCGTGTTTTGAGTTTACTTCACCGATGGAAGGTAAAGGACCATAAATTTGTGCATAATCTGGTTGGGGATTAACATTAGAAGACTCGACGCTTTTATGATAACCCTTGGTGTGTTAGAAGAATCCGTTGGTGTGACGAAAGTGACCGGTTTTGAATAATTAAAAGGTTTGTTGTAAACAACAGCTTTCTAATTTTGATCGACTCGCCTTCTCGCATCTAATTCCTCTTGACGATGATATTCAACAACACTCATAATGTAATTATCAATTTTATATTCTCGCACCGGAAACTTCGTGATTTGGTTTGAATGCTTTGGTTGAAAGCTTAGGTTTGTAATCGCAAGATTCGGTCCATATCCATTTGGATTGGGTTTTAAAGTAAACTTTTCAATAGCGCATCGACTCACCATGTTTGTAAACAACAGCTTTAAACTCTTTAAGTTTGTTTTGCAAGCCGATAATTTCTTCAAGATGATCATCTATTCGCTTCGTTGAATGCTTTTTGTATGCAGAGAACTGCTTTTGACAAGTTAACAACTCACCTTAGCTTTTTGATTTTCCAAGGTGAGAGCGTTAATTTGCTTTTATGTTCATGTTTCAGCTTGTTCTATTTCGCACAACAAAGCATTCTTCAAGCGGCTAGATCACGATCCGTCTCTAAATATTTTTCGCTTTGATGAGATTTAGCAAAGGCGGCTTCAAAACCTTTTTCACGTTTTTCTTGAGTTTTGAAAAAGTTGAGTTGCTTTTGTAAACATTCAAAATCCTTGGTTAACAAAGCATTTTTACTTTTTAAGTCCCGATTTATTGCACGACATTCTTCCACTATGGATTGTTGGTCTTTATTAAACGAGCAACATCTGGATGAGGCAAAGTTCGGTGTGTTCAACGTGAGTCACAACATGATCATTATTTAGATCCTCAAGTATAACCACGAGTCAATTTGATTATCAATGGAAACCATAAGGTCATCTTGATCGTCAAATGTAACTACGGGTCTAATTGAAAATCGTCGAATGAGATGTGGATGACTCATTTTGAACATTCCGAGCCTTGCCGGATTCGGATGTTGGCGGAGATATTAGATCGAGATAAATATGGTTTGTTCGGCACCGAGACAAGCCATCGTGTCATACACTGGGCCTGTGTCACTCATGTGTAACTCATGCATATTAGCCATCAACATAATAAATCATTGGCCTGCAAGTCCTCCATATCATCATCTCGAGTCTCGATCCGCCATAAAGTCGTGTTCTTTGTCCGTGAGAGTTCCACCACTTCATCCTTAAGAGCCAAAAGAAAGCCTCTTTGTGATAAGCACCGCCCCTAGTCCTCGGCTTTGGGCATGCATTAGCCAGTGTCCTTCTCATTGCGCTTGTAGCATCGAAGACCATTCAACCCATTCTCGAGCATTTCCTGTTCCACCACTTGAGCTCGTTGTTATTCCTACCCATAGCATTAAACCCTTGACCACCGCCCATCCGACGACCATAACCACGATTCTCGAACTTCAACTCGTCCATTGTTCACAACAAATGATTCCGTGTGTTTGATGAGGAACGAATACGATTGTTGGATTTGTTGGTATAACGCCAAAAGCATTAGCAATCATAACAAATCCTTGTTGCAATGCTTCAACGGATCGATTCCTCATTAGCTTGACTACAAATGCTTGAGCATTGTTGTTGTTGTATGGAACCAATTGATTATGTTGAGATTGTTGTGATTGATCATTTGGTGTGATAGTGGCGCTTGGTTGAGTTCTTTGGTTGAGGAGGATAACTGCTTTGAGCATACAAGGCAAGTTGTTGATTTTCCGGATGTGAAGGTGAAGCAATTTGAGCACGGAGAATCCTTTCCTATCAACTTCCTTTTCATGAGGCTTCAAGTAATCGTACAACAATCCGTATGTAGAATGATGCATGTTCTTCGCTTGACGGAGAAAATGACATACTTCTCCCATTCGTGACCAAGACTACTCAGAACTTAGTATTAACTGCAATTCTTGGCATGATGATGTTGTGTTTATCCAAATCATTGATGATGTCCGAGAATCGATGATGATAAGACTCTAGTGTCTCTCGTGTTCAATCAAGAAGTGTTCATAAGCCAAGTAAATTTTGGATTCCATATCCTCCCGATTGAGTGCGATCCTTCCATAAGTAGATGAATGTGTTCCCACATTGCCTTTGCGCCTTTTGAGCATCAACACTTCAAGAATTGGGTTTGGTAATCCTAAAAGGATATATTGCATTGCAAGCTCATCGCCTTCATAGTGTAGAAGTTCTTCCGGATTCAGTCCGCAATAGCAATGTTTGATTGTTCATCCTTGGTGGATTAGCATTTGGATCTCCGGTACAATGACAGAGAGGCATCCGAAATGGACCTTCCAAGATAACCTTCTTTAAGAACTTTCCATGTGGCTTCTTCGGATCACAAAACCTAAAGAACCTAATTACCCATTGATCGTAGTTTCGGAGTGAGCATTGGAGGTCTATCAAGTGATCCAAATTTCATGAATTGATTGTTGGTCGCTTAAAGCTTCACACATCTTTGCAAACCAAGTGGGTTCCTTCATAGTGTTCCTTGATGGATGTTGATTGAAATCGTTTGTGTAGGGTTGAACTTGAAGACTTGGTGGTGTTTGAACCATTTGTGGTGGAGGAATTGCTCCAAGTTGTGGAGTATGTTGTTGATTAAATTGTTGTTGATAAATTGCTTGTTGTTGATTCCATTGTTGATGTTGTGGACTTAGTTGTTGTTGTCGTTGAGAATAAGTGTAAGGAAATAGTTAGAGTATGGTGGTTGTGACATGTTGAAAACTTGTGTTGGTAAAATGGATCTTTGTAGTCGAATGAACCTTTGTTGATGAAGTATCCTTAGGCGAGAAATCACAATAAACCAAGTAGCACTTATGCGTAAAACACCAAAGTTACGCGTAATGACAAGAGTTACGCGTAGGTTTAGCTTACGCGTAAGTAAGGAAAAAACACTAAAGTTATGCGTAAAACAAGAAGTTAGGCGAGAAAACTTAGGCGTAGGATTACCTTATGCGTAAGACTAGGCTTAGGCGTAAGATAAATCTTATGTGGGATGTTCTACGCGTAAGCTTTATGCTTATGCGTAATTTTAGGGTTTTATCTCAAGTGATCTTTTACACTATCACAAAGGCAAAAGATATCCAAAGTCGACGATTTTCGTGCTTATCCAAGCAAGAAAACACGGAGTAAACCACTAAACTCAAGATCAAACCAAGGAATAAGTTACGCGTAAGTTTAGGGTTTTGATACGCGTAGACTTACTCGTAAAAATGACTTTGCCCAAAGATGTTTCTAAACCATATTTTTGTGATGAAATAGCTTCAATATCACCAAAATAACACAAAAGTGTGAAACTTGATGATCCAAAGTGTCTAAAATAGTTATGCGTGAGACGAAACCCTCGTTAAAACCAAGCTCAAAACGATGATCCACGCGTAAAGTTTGAAACTTTTGCCAAAAACAGTTATTTTAACACCTTAAAACATTGAAAGTACAAGAATCTTGGATTAAAAAGTGTAAAAATTGTGTTTTAAGCTTAACCAAAGTATCAAACCACGTTGTATGTTCTACGCCAGAGGACCAAAACCCACTTCAAAAACAATACGATTCACCCAACTATTAGGCGATTGATACCATCGTTAGGTCACTAGTTTTACAACACAAGCATCAATAGAGAAATAGAGAAGAGAAGAGAGGCGGATGAACAATAAACAAACACACACACACGATAGATAATGATACGGTTATGCGTAGAGATATGTGAAAGAGAATAAATTGAACAACCAACCCTCAAGTGAGGGTTATTACATAGTATTTATAGGAGGAAGCTAGGCAACACTCCTAGTCCCTTCCTTTCTCCTATGGGCATGGGCCTAAGCTCATGGGCCTTCTACATAAGCTTAAGCTAATAACAAACATAAAGGCCATAATTAAGCTAACTATTACATATGAATCACTAACACCGCTTCGCCACAAGTGTCTCCACGTCATTCTTCAACATGCTCACACGCCTTTTAACGCTTTGATAACCGTACGACGAAGTTCTTTAAGTCTTTAACTTTGTAGATTCTTTGAATCGACGAAGAATCATTCTCGACTTTTGTGTTGCTTTTGGATAGAACTTCCATTAGAGATGATGTTGTCATGAGCATGTGAAGAATCAAGACGATTGTTCCGCTCCGTAGCTTCCATAAGAAGTAAACATGAAAACGGTTAGTAATAAGCGGATTCCGCACTTACAAGTTTGAACTTCGAGAGTGTTAACAACATAGTGTGAAAACACAACTCTAATTTTACAAAAGCCGCTTCTCGAACCGGAGTCCCACAGTGAGATAACACGATGTGCATCAAGTACATCTATTCAGATGAGTCGTCGAGGTACACCAAGCATCACCTCACGATCGAGACCGTTTGAGACACACTAAAGCGTAATCCACGGGAGTTACCGGTGACCGCTTGCCGGGTCGCTTTGATGTTGACCCCGGCAGAGTTTCCATTTAATCACCGAGGATCACAGCCAGAACCTCTCATAAATGTTCTCGATGATTGCTAAGATCCGTGAAGGACTCGACACGCACCATTGATGTTCTTATTGTTGAACACCAAGTGATGAAATGTCAAGTGTACCTAAGAGATCTTTTGATGAATCTCGTGGCTCTAGACTCAATAGTGCGTTTTGGTTTTCCTGAGCGGAGACTAGGGAGAGGGTCTCCTTCTTCAATACCAGCGATCTCTAAGAGAAAGCCAATAGTTTACGTAGGGTTCCCTGTGAACCTCATCAAGTTTTCCCTTTCCCTAATCATCTGCAGATTGGCATCATCATATTAGGCAGACCATCTGTTAGGTCACTAGTTTTACAACACAAGCATCAAGAGAAGAGATAGAGAGGCGGATGAACAATAAATCAAACACACACACGATATAATGATACGGTTATGCGTAGAGATATGTGAAAGAGATAAATTGAACAACCAACCCTCAAGTGAGGGTTATTACATAGTATTTATAGGAGGGAAGCTAGGGCAACACTTCCTAGTCCCTTCCTTTCTCCTATGGGCTTGGGCCTAAGCTCATGGGCCTTCTACATAAGCTTAAGCCAATAACAAACATAAAGGCCATAACTAAGCTAACTATTACATATGAATTACTAACACTTGATTTAGGTTTAGGAGTGATTCCAACACCATCAACATATTATGATAAACAAATAAGGCTAAATACATAACAGCGACCATTTGTAGACCATTAACATATTATGTACAGACCATGTATAAAGGGCCTAAGTGTAACACCACCAAAATTTGTATAGCGGTAGCACACGGGGTGCTACTCAATTGGTATACACAACACAAGATAATAAAGAACGGAATACATACTACGTTTAAGTTTCATTAATTATTAAAGAGTTTTACATTTACTATCAGGTAGGAAAATATGGCCCATATGTTTTAGTTGTTCCATAAAATAAGTCATAGTTTATGTAAAAACACTTCGGCAAATAGTCTATGACCCTTGCCTTGCCATTACCTTTCCTGCAGATTAAATATCTGAGAAAAACATGCTAAAAGTCAGTAAAAAGCTGGTGAGTTCAAAAGTCAGCAAAACAATTGTGGAACGTGTTACGCTAATACTAAGTTCATGCAACCGAAGCTTAACCATAGTGTGCATGCTTTAGAAGCATGTAAAATAAAGGCCTTGCAACTGTTTAAATCCCAAAACACTTGAATCTCGACATGATATACATCTGGTTTCCTATCCGGTCAACCCGAATGGGGGAGTCACCCCTAATAGATCTATTTATAGCATTCGCGCTTCCCAGGAGGAATTAACGGTTCGGGAGTTTATCCAATAAGAGGATTTAAGTGCTTAGGCTACTCTACGTAACAGTTTAAATAAACATAAGTTTTCAGTTGGTTCATAAGAGTGTTTTGCATGTTTCTCACCCCAAAGTTTATGAAACAGTTTATCAGATAAAAGTGGGGCTATAAACTCACATCAACAATAAGCAGTCTGAAGTGACCAAATCAAATAGTAATAGTGGGCGGCTCTGACACGCAACCTAAATTAGTACGACAAGTTTAGTCTTTATGTCATGTTTAAGACTTGGCAAAGTTTACGAATTTTATAAGTTTTAAAATATTTGTGTTGTTGTTGCTTGTGTGGCATCGATTAAGTTTGAAAATAGTTTTTCAAAGGTTTGTGTGTTTTAGCGTATGGAAATATAAAATGGAAAGAATATTGAGGATGAACAAGGCTTCAGTTTGATGCTAACCGAATAACGATGTACGAAAAACGAGTACCTATATTATAAGACGTTATCGGATTAAGTGATTATCATGAATGAGAGGGATATATATTAAGTGTACATATTCTTATGTCATTTTACATAAATGTATTTATTTTCGAGGAAATTATATTTACAACTCGTACTAGCAAAAATACAATGTAAGTTTTCAATAAATACAATTCATTTGTAAAGTGTAAAATGATAAATATGTTTATCGAAAATTTGGAATGACACAAGTGTATATCTTTTTGTTTGTGGTGTTAAATGTCGAAAAGTTACGTATTTTATTTTTTCAAGTTTAAATATTCGACTTGATATTTGAAATGTATGTTTACAAGTATATATTCGTATAGTTAGAAGTGTGAAAATATTTTAATTAATCTACTAGTAGTGATGGTAAACTCATTTATTTAATTTATTTTTGAAACTTTGCTTACGGTAAGCTTGTTTCGTGCGTCATATCGATGTTAATGCTATCGATGTTTTGTGTCGCGTTGCAATTGGAATGAGTCGTGTACAATGATATTTCGTGTGAAATGAATTGATACAAGATGGAAGGCAAGTCGAATGAGACGGAATTTGAGTCAAAGGAAAACTCGAGAAGAGACGCGTATAACGCCCCACGTGGGCTGATTACACCAAACGGACCTTTATCATTACTGGGCTTCGTCCCAGTTTACACATACACTCAACTAAAATTTGGGTTGGTCCTGGTACTCAGCAAAAACCAAACGCACCCTTTAAGCCCTTATAGGCTTCGCAGCCCAGCTGCGACCCAACAACAACACACTCCCTTGGAATGGGCTTAGCGTCCACATAAAATTTAACATATACAAAATCTGTTGGAGTAGTTTTGACGCGAGGGAAGTTAAACAAAACTCAAGTACAAAATTGAAAACCAAACATGCACATAACAGGACTCTTACGAGTCTTCCTCGAGGTCTAATGATAGACAATGTGGTAACACCCTCGGGGTGTCTTGGGGAGACTCAAAGTAATTAAAAATACAAGCAAACGCACCCTTGGTAATACAAATTGACGTGAAACATTTAACCTCTTGGGTTGCTTGTATACCAAAAATAACATACAGGCACATATGCTAAGTAGTAAATAATTGTCTGATATCGGGAAGTGAAAACCCTAAATGTTCTCTCGGCGATTATGACGATCTACCCAAAATTCATTCCAATCCGTCAAATCCTATGCAACTTGATTTAAAACCTCTATTAAGAATTTGTTATTGCTTTGAATCTTTGATTTCATAAGCGTTAAAGAATTTTTTATTGGGTTTTTTTTTGTCTTTTTGCATTAGGATTCCATTTTTTATTTAGGTCTCGTTATTCTTGCTTGGTTTCCTATGATTGCGCATTAATTGATATATGTATTACGTAGGTATTATGGAGGTCGGTTAGGCTGCATTTAATTTGTATCTAAACCCTACTTTAGGGTTTCATTTTTATTTCTTCATCCTATCGTCTAGTTTCTGGTTTTTTTAGTTTTGGTTCATGGGTACGAGAGTTACGGATACTGGTAAATCTAAGGGTGTGGGAGAGGACATAAGCTTGATTTTGAACAACTTTACTTCTAAGATGGAAAGCATGGAAGGTCGAAATTATGTTGATGCAAATGTTCTTGGTGCTGGTGATGAACTTTCAGGTATCGCTGCTAATGATGATTCTGTTCAGAATTCGCATCAACCTATTGAACCTCTATCGTATGCTTCATTAATCAACAAGGATTCTAAGAAGAAAAAAGTTAATTTTTGTGCTATGACTAATGAAGAGGCTGTTGATAAGGCGGACATTACTACACCATTGGACTCTGTAGAGGAGGTTAGGCACATGTTCGCGAATACCATCTATGGGTATTTTCTTGGTAAGCGTTTGGCATTTCCTTTAGTTGAGAACTATGTCAAGAACACATGGACGAAGTATGGAATAACTAAGGTTATGTTAAACAACGGGTTTTTCTTTTTTAACTTTACTTCTAAAATAGGTATGGAGCAGGTATTAGAGAACGGTCCATGGTTTATTCGTACAATACCTCTTATTTTGAAGACTTAGATGCCTACTACTACGTTAAGGAAGGAGGAAATAACAAATGTTCCTGTCTGGGTTAAGCTCCATAATATATTAGTGGTTGCATTTACAGAAATTGGTTTAAGTCTGATCGCCACAAAATTAGGGAGGCCAATTATGTTGGATGCTTATACGGCTAACACGTGTCTTGAATCTTGGGGTCGTAACACGTATGCTCGAGCTCTTATTGAAGTATCGTCACAACAAGCACTTTTGGATTCTTTGGTGATTGCGGTCCCCCTAGTTGATAAGCCTGGCCACTCGCTGGTTACTATTAACATCGAATATGAATGGAAGCCGCCTCATTGTAATACGTGCAAAGTATTTGGTCATATGCATGAGCAGTGTCCTCTTCAGGTTAAGAAGGATAATCCAATTAATACTGAGATGAATGACGGGTTTATTGAAGTTACTCATAAGGGAGGTAAAGGAAAACAAATACCGGAGTTCGTTTAACTAAGCCAAAACCCAGTTTCTATCGAGCCAAAACTAAGCCATATGATGCTTCTACATCAAGTAATAATGGGAAGTCGGCTAAAGAGTCTAAGAATAGTTCAAATGGGAAGTCGGCTGAGGTTTTTAATGGTAGTTCTAATAATAAGGGTAATGATAACCCTAAGGATTCGCAACAGCAAGCTCATAGTCCTAAGGCTTCTAAGGTTAGCATGAAGGATGATGTCAATCTTATTTATTTAAAGAATTCCTTTTCATCTCTTCAACAGGAAGAAGTTGTGTTTGGTGAAAGTACTTCGAGTATTCCTCCCCCCTCTACTTTGGCCAACACATCTAATAGGGTGAAGGAGGGAAATAAGGTGGGTAACCCCTTTTCTAAGGTGGGAAATGTGATTGTTTCTGATAGTGAGGATGATGAAGTTCTTGATGATCGAAACGAGACTAATTATTTTGGTGGTGGAGGGAACGTGAAGGGTCTTTTGGAGAAACAGAAAGAGGATACTGGTGACAACAATACTTATGAAGATGATTACTTTGATGATTGTGGTCTCTCTATGGCCCAATTAAAAGCTGCTGGCATCCATGACATTAGACTTGGATAGGTTGTTCTTCATTTGTTTTGCATAAAGTTTCGTGTGTCTTTTTTTATGTTAGTTTAGATTTGGTGTTCCAGTCTATATTTGTAGCTAGTTAATCGTTTGTGGCCTGTCATAAATGATCTAGTGGTTGTTCAAGCGGTTGCTTGAGGTTAATGTGGTACTTTAGCCGCATTCCATTGTACTTAACATTTTTTTTAGTAATATATTTTACCGGGTGGAAGGCCCTTTACCCAAAAAAACATACAGGCATAAATAACAATTTGCCTAGTGATTATAGTAGCCCGGTACTACCCGTGACTCATCACCCTTATGGTTACAGGGTTGTACAGGTTGACATGAGGGCAAGCAAAACGACTCTACTAGCGGGTTAATCCCTAACCAAGGCCCCAACAATCAAAATAAACAACACTCTCGGGCGTGTTTTCCCATTCCTGCCAAGGCATTTACAAGGACCAAAGGAACAAGCCAACTTAAGGTACTAGGAAATTAAACCGAGACTAAACAGAACGAGTTACATCCTAAGCTAGTAATCGCCATAAGCCGCATAAGCTAGAGGTTAAGTCGAAACCAAGATGTATCAATAAGCTAAAGTATAGTTCGAAAACCAAATTAAGCCAAATAACAAGTTTTCATTATCATGTTTCCTTGTTTTACCACACTTAATCAACAACAACAACATTTAATTAAGAAACTAACCAATTCAAATCCTACATAAATTGGTGTTATATGATCGGTTCCAAAAAAAAAAGAAAACCATAGCATCTTAACAAAATTAAATAAATCGACAAGGTGTTAATCACAAGAAGTAGGTAACATCCTTACAAAGATGGTGGTGAGTCGAATGGTGATGAGAACCAAGCAAGAACACAAGTGCACACGAACAATCTTGAACCACAAATCGATTATATTGAACAAATTACACCTCAATTTGACTAGTTACAACACGAATTAACAAAACCCTAATTTCTTTTGCGATTGTGTATGGAAGTGAAGATAACCTGTGAGAATCGTTCATTTTTATAGTAGGAATCATAGAATTGACAACCCTAGGTTTCTTGACCTCGTTTAAAAGATGTCTCCTATTATTGGCACTTGGCCCTCTCCACAGCCACATCTCCAAGGATATCTTGTGATAGCTATGGTGGTAGACTTCCATTTGAAGGATGATGACAATGATGGTTTTGTGTTTGACTCACAAAAGAGAAATAACACTACCATTATTGTGTTTACTCGTGTGGGAGAGGCAAAAAAGAACAACAGAAGAGAGAGAAGAACGGATAGGGTAGGAAAAGGAGGTGTTGTGTGTGTAAGTGGGAAAAATTTTATCCTTTTGTTTTATTGTATTATACAGTACAATTTGTACCCCATGTTCTGTCAAAACTCTGCGTTAACATACCTTCTCGGTACCCGCAAATGATAAAATTATATTTTCAAAAATATTTTCGTAAGCATAATAATATGGTATCGTTATTAAGTAGAAATTAAATTATAACAGTTTTCCATTACTAAGTTGGTGTCGGTATGCGTGCGGTGCCGTGTTTTTCTGAAACTATGAGATAACCTCTCGTTTTTGTTCGTAAATCATCAGTAAATATTGAAAAGTGATCATTTCACTTATTTCAATATAAAATATCAACTCTGTGTGTTCATACGTTCTGCAGTGTGTGGGATAACCTCCCAAAATAGCAATTTAAACTTACGTAAGTTTAAAATTATAAATTAGGCAATAATAAATTCGTATTTATTATTAAAATAATTAGTGGAAAATTCCCATGTGTCACAGCCTCCTCGCCTTAGAAGGAAAGCCATCCTCGGCTTTCACTTAGAATTACCCGATAGAGTTCAAGGAAACGGAAAATATTTACGCTTGTTATCATTTTCTTGTTCACAGTGTCGTTGGAACGTTCTCAAGAGTCCCAACAGACCTTAACGATAGAAATTCGACTATACCCTAGTCTTTGACCTCACGGTCAATGATTTCAGGTGGCTCTTTAATAGAGTTTCGTACTTTTATCAATTCGGATTTTTCTCCAGAGGAGTTACAAACTCCTTGTTGGAAAAACATTTCTCAGTGGTCTCCCATACTAGTTTAAGACCAGTTAGTTGACTTATATTGATTTCCGCCCTAAACACAAATGATCTGCACTTTTAAACATAAAGTGCCTTATTCAGTGCGGCTTGACTGCTAGACGGTAGTTGTTATTCTATGAGAACTTGGCTAACGGTAGTTGTCTATCCCAACCATTTCAGAAGTCAGCAATACATGCTCTTAGCATATCTTTCAAGGCTTGGCTGATCTTTCCATTTTGACCCTTAGTCTATGGATGGTAGGCAGTACTCATATCGAAGTTTTTACCTAAGATGTTCTGAAGTGTCCTCCAAGAGTGTGAGAAAATCTGTTATCTCTACTGAAGGCGACGGAAATCAAAACATAATGTCTTGTTACGATTAATTCCACGTATAGACGCGCAAGTTTGTTTATATTTTCACTCTCCTTGGTGGAAAGGTGGTCAAATGTGATGAGAAAATTAATGACTACGCAAACGGTGTCAGAATTGCGTAATGTCTCTAGTACTCGGAATGAAGTTTAGGATTATGTGTTTCCACTTTTGTTGGAAATTTCTAGTTGTACCAGTAGACATTGAAGGTTTTTGGGTGTTTAGCTTTAACCTTCAAACAGGTTCACAACCTTCTGACATAAGCTGCAATGTCAGGCCTCTTTTTTGGCCACTAGTATGGATTTTACCAATCAAGTTACATCTTTTCAGATCCTATGTGAATGGAGTTCTTGGATTTTGTGAGATTTGTGCATTACAGAATTTCATATCCCTAACTCATGTCCGTGAACTGCATTATTCGATCTAGTCTCCCTACATGACCAATTCTGGTATACTGTAGATTCCTTTCTCGGTCGAATATATAGAACATGAAATCAGTAAAGTGAAAGAGCCTGCACAATATATAGAACTAGCCTTTTTCAATTTTCTTGTGTATTTAGTAGCACATGCAGTCAGTAGACAAATAAATTTCGTTGGTTTTTTTTCAGAGATCGTCTTGACAGTTCTTGTAGACCATTTGTCCTATTTAGCAGAACCTAACATGTGAAAGGACGCTTAATAGGCACAACTGACCCTACAACAACTTAGAGATGAATGTCATACAGAAGTATGTTGATGGTATCATATTAGGCCAACATTTTTTCCGATTGATACTTTAAGCATGTAAACCTGGTGAAAGTTCCTTAGATCCATTAGTAAGTTCTTTCCTGCTATTCTTGATATAAAGCATCTATTGATTAGTGTATCAATGTATAGCTGATTAAAGAGATAAACCATACTATTGATTAGTGTACAATAAATATTTCTAACTAAGCTGTAAAAATAATAAGTCAGAGATTATACAAATCAAGCGTAGCTATGGTGCAATTAGGTTGCCGAATCTGAAACTTCTTTGTGAAAAACACATTGACAAAGTATCAAAGGTGGATGAACAGAGACTATGGCAACTTAGTAATTGTCGACCTTTGTCTCTGACCACCCATCTTTGATATTCCATCTATTTTTTATGGTTTAAACTGCCTCCATAGCATGCAATAAAAATCGTACTGCCTGCGCCAAAGGTGGTAGTTTAAGCCTGCAAATTAAAGATATCATAAATATACAGATACAAATACAGAAATTGGATATATATGTATGGCATTGCAAGCACAATTAGTACCTATTTGTTATGTCTCACATTTCTGTAATAACACGGAAAATGAACTGAGGCACAGTAACACATAAAGTCTAGGGCTAAAAATATGGTAATTGAAGATCCAAGCTCTTTTTCACATAGATATTAGTGTTCTTTATTTGCATATAGACATTTGATGTTAGATGTCAATTACAGTCTAGGTTCTATTACAGCCAAGGGTGAATATGGATGGCAAAAATTGCGAAATCTGTATAAGGCTTTATTGGAATTCCTAACAGAGTTAGGATTACAATGAATGTTATATCGGTTTCTCTCTTTTTTGTATTCGATTTTCGGCTAACCATTACAACATAATGTACTCGAAAGCAGCCTTGTATAGAGATATCAGAGAAGGAAAAAGAGGATACGGCAAAAACATTTGTACCAAATATATTTCTATCGATTATACTTTATGAATGATACTGGTGCATACACTTACCATATAAATTATGTACGTTCCTTCAGTAAGACTATCATGTACAAAAAAGTAATTATAAATAAGATGTAAAATAATAAGTTAAAATTATATATACTGACAGAAGGCACCGTGCAATTAGGTGTTCGAATATCAAACTCCTTTGTCACAAAAATATTGACAAAGTATCAAAGCTTGATGAATAGAGACCATGGAAACTTAGTAATAATTGGCTTTGGTCTCCACCCATCCATCTTTAATGTTATGTATTTTCATATTTAAACAGTGTCCATAGCATGCAATGAATATCCGACTATACACGACAAGAGTGGTGGGTTAACCTACAAATTAAAGATATAAAAAACACACATATACAAATAGAGAAATTGGATACACATGTACGACATTGCAAGTACAGACAATACCTATATGTTCTTTGGTACAAGTGTGTAATAACATGACAAATAAACTCAAAGAATCACAAATAAGGTTTAAGGTTGAGAATACAATAGTTGAAGATCCTAATTATTCTTCACATAGAAAATTACAAAGCATCATTGATGCTTCATCAATTTTTGATTCCTGAAGGTTTGTCCATTGGTTGGATGCAAATGGTACTCCGTAAATAATGAGAAACAGATAATATCTGTAGGACCTTACTTTTATCAACCTTATCACAAACCCAACACGTATATCACGTTATGCGTATAACACGTTAAACACAAACACAAACACAAACAAAGCGTAGAAATAAGGATGAGAAAGATGGTGACTTAAGATATGAACCGTGTATGTTAGAGAGAAAAGAAGAAACAATAAAGTTGTATTACTCGAAAGAAAAACACACACACACACACTCAAGCACCCCCCTCAAATGAGACTTTGAGGGGTTTATATAGTACATTACATAAACGCCCTAATGGGCTTTGGATGGGCCTCGTGGACTTGGACATGGGTTGGATTGGATATAAGGCTAGCTTAACTAAACTAATACCCATTTAGCTTAGTCCAATCCACGAGCCCGTTGACTATTCTAGCACGATATCTAACACACGTTATAAAGTTCCTAAAAGTGAATGACCATCACTTCTAATAAAAACTATTAAGGCTAACAATCTCCCCCTAAGGGCTGCTTGATGTTGACCCTGGCAGGAGTTTCCATTTAATCATTGAAGATCACAGAAGTGAAACCTCTCATAAATGTTCTGGCAAATTGCTAAGATCTGCGTAGGACTCTATAATATATCACTTGTGTCCTTATTGATGAACAACAAGTGATGTCATATCATGTGTTCCTATGAGATCTTTGATGAATCTCATGGCTCTAGACTCAATTAGTGCATTTTGGTTTTCCGAGCGGAGACTAGGGAGAGGGTCTCTTCTTCAATATCAACAATCTCTAAGAGAAAGTCGATAGATTATGTAGGGTTCCCATTGAGAATGAAACAAATCTTTAAAGAGGAATTGAGTGGCTAGAAGGTTTAGTGCAATGCGTCCACTGGTCCATGACGCCTTTGTCTTCAATACCGGTGTCATCTAGTGACAACCAAGAGCATATGTATTGAACCCGTTTACGCCTAAGGTTGATTATTGAGGGCTATTTCTTTTCACCCTTTCTTTACTTTTCTTTTAATTCTTCAACCCTTCTTTCTCCTTTCTCACATTACTCCTTTTTCAATCATTCCTAAGGACTTCTAATACTAACTATTTGTGATGTCCTTGGGTAGATCCCTCCGCCTCATGGATCATAGGACAATTTCCTATCCTTAGTCACCTTATAACTCCATGACTGTCCTATTGTTGCCATAAAACCATTTCTTGAAAAATCTCTCAGTGTTAATGATTGAAAACATGTTTGAGACACTCCAAGAGTTTTTATATTTTAGAAACACTCCCCTTCACATGTGCTTATAAGTTTTGATGTAACGCACATAGAGGGTAGAGTTCGCACTTTTGAATTGATCAACTTTAAATGAACTAGACCGATTCGAGACACGTTTACATCACTAGAGAACTAGCTTGAAATTATTACCCGTCCTGGTCAAGTCCATAGAGAGTTTCTCGAGATGGTACATGATTCCTCGTCAATTCATTGGTTTCAACTGAGTCGAGCTCTTTTGAGATTCAAACACCGATCATTAAACATTTTTGATCACATTTTTAATCACGTCTCCTCCCCCTCAAAAATAGCATATTCGTGATATTTTTTATATCAATGGATTAAACAACATTTTAGAATCTTTTGGGGAGTCAAACGGATTTGATTTAAGCATGAATTTGGAACATTTTTGTTTTATACTTCCCCTTTAATAAAGCATAATCAATTAAAGGGTTTTAGAGGGAGTTATCTTGAGCACAAAATATTTTGAAAGATTTTGAAAAATCTTTTTGAACAATCTTGAAAAGGTGCTCAAGATGATGATGATTTCTCACCATTTTTAAATGTAGTGCACTGAAGCGTACACTTGATTTTTTCTATAAAAGCACGAGTTTTGATTTGAAAAAATAATCAAAAGTCATCATTAACGATTGATACCAATTGTAGGACCTTACTTTTATCAACCTTATCACAAACCCAACACGTGTATCACGTTATGCGTATAACACGTTAAACACAAACACAAACACAAACAAAGCGTAGAAATAAGGATGAGAAAGATGGTGACTTAAGATATGAACCGTGTATGTTAGAGAGAAAATGTTAGCCTTAATAATTTTATTAGAAGTGATGGTCATTCACGTTTAGGAACTTTATAACGTGTGTTAGATATCGTGCTAGAATAGTCAACGGGCTCATGGATTGGACTAAGCTAAATGGGTATTAGTTTAGTTAAGCTTGCCTTTTATCCAATCCAACCCAAGTCCATATCCACGAAGCCCAAAGAAAGCCCATTAGGTATATGATACTTGTACTATATAAACCCCTCAAAGTCTCATTTGAGGGGTGTGCATGAAAGTGTGTGTGTGTGTTTTTCCTTTGATATAAAACATCTCTCTTGTTTTCATCTTTCACATATACGCATAACATATCTTATATCAAGTCACCATCTTTCTCATCTTATTTCTACGCTTTGTTTGTGTTTGTGTTTAACGTGTTATATGCTTAACGTGATATACGTGTTGGGTTTGTGATAAGGTTGATAAAAGTAAGGTCCTACAATTGGTATCAGAGCCTAACAATGGTTTAGGAGTGTTTTGGTTGAAGTTTTTTTTCTAACGAGTTACGCGTAGTTTTTATTCTCAAAGATTCACGCATAAAACTTTTATTTTTGAACTTAAATCTTCAAGATTCTTATGGTCTAAGGTTTATATAGTGTTAAAGATTCTAGTTTTGGAAAAAGTTCAAGCTTTACGTGTTTTAAATCATTTTAAACTCGCTTTGATTTCGTTGTTCATTTCTACGTAAACATATAAAGCATTTTGGGTGTTTTGGTCAAAACAATCTTGGTATTTATGTTTTTAAGGTTATCTCGTGCAAAAGAAATCGGTTGAATCATTGGAAATTTGTTACGCGTAAGTCAAAACCCTAATCTTACGCAGAAGAAAGTCAAAACCCTAGTTTTCACGCATAACTTTTGGTAACGAATCTTCGTTCAACAAAGGTGACTCAAGGCTTCCTCACTTGGATAAGTGTGTGGAACACTTCGACTTTCGGATATATTTTACCGTGACAAAGTAAAGGATTTTGGTTTTAAACCAACTGTTACGCATAAGCGTAAAGCTTACTTAGTAAGCACTCTACGCATAAGTTAACTCTTACGCGAAGGTACTCTACTTCACGCTTAACGCCACGCATAAGACTTACGCTTAACCTTAAGTTTACGCGTAACTGGATTTCTACGCATAAGGATTTCACGCCTAAGCTCTTTACGCATAAGGACTCCTACGATAACATCCCACGATAAGCATCCTACGATAAGCACTCATCTCTACGCATAAGAACAGCTTTTAGTAAGATTTTGAGCAAAACTTCAAACGGCTATAACTTTTGAACCAGAATCTGCTTTCAAATGATCTACCCATCAAAACGACCGTGAGAACGAGGAGAATAGACCGCCAAATTGGGTCAACCTTCAAGTCCTAAAACGCCCGAATGAAGTTATTGAGGTTTTAAGTTTTTCGACCAAATTTTCACTACAACAACCAAGCTTAATCGTCATCAACCACAACTCCTTTATCATTGAATCGATCCTACATCAACTTTATCATATCATACCTTCATCAATGGCAACTCAACAAGACATTCATGCACCGGTGCAAAACCGCCCTCCTATGTTGGAAAAAGGTGGTTATCTTCAATGGACAAGTCGAATGCTTCACATCAAGACAAAACCTAATGGAAAATTGATGATCAAATCCATTCAGATGGACCCTTCATACCGACAAGTCCAAGACCACGAAATGCCGATGCAACACCTCCCGCCCCACCATTTTTTCGTCTTCAAAAGACATGTAATACTCAAGAGGATCGAAGCAAGTCGGGCGTATGACATGGCAATTCATATTGTCCAACTGGTTTACCAAGAGACATCTTTGTCGTCAGAGAGACATAGCCAGAAACTGCTGATATGTGGGAACGTGTTAGACGACTTTGTCATGGAATGTAAATTGGTCAACAAGACACGAGAGAACAAGTTGCCAACCGCTGGGAGAAGTTTACATCTACCTGTGAGAATCCATTGAATCCTACTATGGAAGGTTCTCGCACTTTAATGAATGAGTCGATCGAAACAAGTTGACACCCGAACTATCGTGAGCAACATCAAGTTCTTGAACAATCTACCGTAAGAATGGGGACGATATGTCACTATTGTCAACCAAACAAAAGACTTACATCAAGTGAACTTTGATCAACTCAACGATTTTCCAAACAAAACCAAAATGAAGTGAATGAAGTCGCAAGAAAGATTAGCAAAGAATCATGATCCATTGGCACTCATTGCAAAGACTCAAACCCAATGAATACACAACAACAAGCTTCATCATCTTCCACTAACAACAACTTGCAAGAATACATCCTCAACAACAAAACTATCCACCGAACAACAAAGATTACTGTGAACAAGGAATCACCGATCTTGAAATGGAACCGTAAGAAGCTTTGTCACAAGCATTTGCATTCTCGGTAAAGCATTCATAGGTCACTATTCCACAACAACTAACAACAACCAATGGATTTCATCAAACACTGCATAGCAGTGCAAATTGCACAGCCCGGTGTGAACATGGGTAATCAAAGACAAATGGTTGGAGTTATTGCGAACCCATGTGGATATGCTACCGATTTCGCATGGGTAATCAAAGCGGTTCCAAATCGTGGTAATCGATGGGTCGAATGTTGGGAATAGAGCAAGGGTAATCGAATGGGAATGTTGCGCCCAAATATTGGGAATTATGGAAATGTGAATCGTGTAATCGAGTTACGTGTTATAACTGCCAAGGATTGGGTCACATGGCAAGGAATTGTCCAACTAAGCCGAAAAGAAGGATCTTGCGATCTTCGTAAAGCTATCATGTTGGTACAAAAGGAACAACTGGACTTCAATTGAGTGCCGAGGAACATGACTTCATGGCTATTATGGATGATTTGGAAGACCTCGAGGAACTCAATGCAAACCGCATCTTCATGGCAAATCTTCGTGAGACTAAGTACGACATCGATTCTCGACGCACCTCCGCCTATGACGCCAACGCAAAGATTCGAGGTACCAATCATTGATCCATGCTATAACAATGTCATATTTGATGTGTTTACTGATGACGAACAAAGATTCGTGACATCAACACCTACTTATGATACATACCGACAATCCGAGTTGTAGCAATACTAACTCGAGACTCTGATGTGGATCCTAGTGGAGACCGTGTGGCACAAAATATCGAGATCGATGAGGAAACACGGAAACACGTCTTATTTTGAATCATTAATTAATAAATGTGGCATTGAAATAGAGAAATTTAAAAGGTCAATCGCGAAGTTAAGGCCGCGAATGCTAAATTGACCACCGAGCTTGAGAGTTACAAGGAGAACGCAAAGCCTTTGAATTTCGTAAAACAAAGAATCGAAATTAGAAATTGGTTATCGAAATTTGGTTTCTAAAGAACAACTTTTGAAAATCAAGTATAACACACTTGATGTGAATTTGAACTTAAAATTAAATCTTTAAACAAGGAAATTTCGATTTAAATAACCAACTTTCTAAACAAAAAGAAATGTTTTCTAATCTTGAAAAGAGAAGAAGCGCTTGATTACCGATTTTTCAAAACGAGAAGATTCTCTTCTTGATGAAATTCTTGATAAAATGAAAAATCCAAACTTTGGAAAATTTGCTTCTCAAAACGGGTCATTCTCGCTCAAACAATCAAGATGCTTTCTAATCAAGTAAATCCGCTTTCATACTACTAATAGAATGGCACTTGTAACGACCCTTCTTCGCTCCTCAAGAAAGCTCGTAAATCTCGTAAATCTCGTAATGTGTTAAACAATGGAAATGTTTTGCATAAACCCATTATTGTTCGTGATTCTCTTGAAACGTTAGAACTATCTCGAGGAGAGTAGATCAAAATGAAACAAAAGAATCCGGAAATCAAACCTATTGATTATAACAAATGGAACAAAATTAACGGAATTACTTTTGTTAATCAAAAGAAAAGTCAAAGTTTTCCATCACACCAAGTGTTTCAAACAAAGAGTCAACACTGCTTCAAAATCGTTTCAAAACCGCTTGTTGTCTCAAATTCTCTTCGAACATTGAACAAATGTCTTCAAACAATCCTTTTAACACAAGTGATGCGAGAAGTATTTTAGACAATGTGAAAACTAGAATTATGGATCTTCAAGACACCGTTAAAACTAAAACCACTATTACACCTAACAACCGGTTCTCTAGTTTTGACATCGAACAAAGAAAGTTTTTGAAACTCAAATTGCCCTCACCGAATGCCATCGGTGCAAGGGTAATTCATTTGAACAAGCGCTTTTGAAAGAAACAGTTGACTTTGTCAAGGACCATAAATCCGGTAAAGCAAGCTAGTGATCGTGTTGAACAAGTCAAAGTTTTGGAAAATTTAAATGACTCTCTTCAAGATGTTCTCGACTCATCGATATTATGTCCATCATTTTGCAAACATATTCTCGTTGAAGATCATGAAAGACTCAGCCTGAGACCTCCAAAATTGTTTCAAAATATGAAAAGCTCTTGAGAAACTTGAAAAAGAAAATGTCTCATATTTTAAACAACTTGATCGAAAAACCGAGGAATGCAAGTATGACAAATTGTCGATGAGCGCCTACAATGACATGAAAGCTAAAATGATCTTTTGAGGGCTCAACTCGAAAGTCAAAAGGAAAGGCAGGATACTAAGATTACAAAACCATTGATCGAGGAGAAAGCAAATGTTCCAAAACCGGTTTCAAACCAAAATGTCTGCTTTATGCCTCCTCCAAAAGTCAATGAGAAAATGTTTCATCAAAACCAATCACTCCACCGCCTTTGCCTAAACAAAATGTTGATAAAGGAAAAGCGGTTATCGAGAAACCAAAAGTTTTAGCTCCTGGACTTTTAAGACGAGTACCACTAATGCGTCCCTTCCACATCTAAAACATATGGAACAAACGACATAAGTTTAGAAAAGCACTCTAAAGAGACTAGGAAAGTTGAAACCACTTCTAGATAAAAATGTGAATCCTAATGAGTGTGCCTTACCTTCTACAGACTAGGAAGCACCTCTAGAGCAAAGCAGACTAAAGCCTAAGAGCAATACAAGGAACAATAGAGTCTCGCTTGCCTCTAAGAGTAGTCGCTTGAATAAAGAGAAGAAAGTAGAACACCCTAGAATTTACCGCTTTGTAATAAGAAATACATTTCATCCGAATGTAATGAACCTATGACATCTCGCTAAGTTTAATGAATCTGTTGAATCTGCTTTGTTTAACTTGCAAGAAATCTTTAACTAATGTTCATGATGATTGTGTTTCTAAGAATGAGATTGTTAAGCTCATTAAGAAGAATGTTCCCAAAAGAACTTATGCTAAACGAATAGGAAGACTAGTTAAGAGACTTAGACTTTACACTACCGATAGGGAGCATAATGTTTACTTTAGGGATGACATTTGGAAACCAACTGGTAGAACTTTCACACTCGAGAATGGTAGAATGAGTGATGCACCTGCCTTACCAATAGATAACTTCTATGAGTGTGATCGATTTTACCTCTAACCCAAAGGAACCAAAATCAAAACGGTTTCCAAAATCTTCTTCTTCTCATTATTGGCGTGTTATCGAAATATGTCTTTGGATCGTCGACTCGGGTTGCTCCAAGCACATTGATGAGTGTGTAAATACTCATCATTTTGTACCATTTAAACCGCAAAACATCCGAAACACTGAAATGCATCAAAATGATAAAAATATCACAAATAAGTGTTTTATGAGTTTTAAATGCAAAATATCAAAACGTGAAAACGATCAAGTTTGCATAATTGGCGCTTTAGTCCCCAAGTTTCAAAAGTTGTCAAAAATTCCTCGTAAAACAAAATAAAGAAAATGTTATTCAAGGTCCCGAAATATTCTAAGTTGTCAAAATGGTCCTTGAATAAATCTTTTGTCAAATGGCGTAAAAGGTCCTCAAGTTTCAAAATGTCAAGTTTGGTCCCCGGAAATTTGAAAATGTCAAACCGGGTCCTTGTACTATTGGAACTTGTCAAAATAACCCTTGTGTAAACTTTGGAGAAATTACAGCTTTGGTCCTCTAATTTGGCATAATTACAATATTAGTCCTTATCATAATATTAAAGCAAGACTTGTCAAACCCTTTCAACCCCGCTCGCCACTTAACCTCCCATTTGACCGCCAGTCAACCAAAGTCAAACCCTTTGCCCGCCACCCAAACTAGCTTACCCCTTCCACTGCTTCCCAAGTTCCAAGTTGCTTGCAACAGCCTTCTCCCATCACCTCAACCTTTCCACCACCACCCTCATCATCACAAACCCACTACATTAAATGCCACCCCCTAGTTGATAAAACACAGACCTACAAGTCAAACCAAGGCTTTCCGCCAAAATGATAAAATGGCTATCACTCAAAACTCACCCATTGGTCAAGTTAAGAGGTGGATACTCTCGTAAGGACACGTGGATGCTTATTGGAGCATAAAAGAGGAAGAAAGGCAAGAGAATAAGCGCCTTTTAGTTTTTAAATTTTGTATGTCGATTTTATTTTCATGTTTTAAATTAAGCTTTAAGTTGTAACCCTTTGTTTCATTATATAAAATTAAGTTGTTTGAATGTATTAAAAATGTTTTCAAGTGTTAATTCAAGTTTCTACATAAGTTGCATATTCTCATGTTTATTGTTTCAAATGTTAGATTCAAGCTCTTGAATTCAAGCTTCCAATAGCTTATTTTAAGTTCGTAAAAGCTTACTTAAGCTACTATAGCTTTTTGATAAGCTTGGAATTCATTTTTAAACAACTTTGGTAAAAGGTCAACAAAAGTCAACAGAGAAGGACATTTGGTTAAGCAGGATTGGAAATGGTTTATGGGTGTTGCAGAGATGGATTCGGGTTGGTTTTGGATTAGTATAGTGTAGTAATAGTTCGCTTGCCGCAACACAAAGTTGGACAACAGTGAGCCTTTTCTCTCATTTTCATTTTTATGCGCTTTGTGCTTGTATTTGTATTTGTGATCATTAAATCTTTAAACCTGCTTAATTAGTAGTAATTAGGATATTAAACTTAGTTTAATTGGTAAAATTAGATAATTCAAATGATTAGCTCAATTTTCGCCCAAATCGCTTAGTTAAAAGGGTGTTTGGATTTCATCGCTTAAGGCTTATTCAATGGGTAAAACCTGTAGTTCTAAGCTTGTTTAGTTCGACACTTTTATCTGCCTTAAAATTGCACTTGCAAACAACCAAAGTCAAAGTTCTTGTTAATGTGCCTTAATTACATATCCGATAAGGAGTTGAGAAAACAAAAGCTTGTTTCATGTTTGGAAATCAAGAGTATAGCCTAATATAGTTTCATTTAACCATATATCATCAACATCATCCATAAATTTAGTTCTAATCTCACCAAGGTCAACTTTTCTCAACTGTGTCAAAAGTCAAAATATTGAAAACCGCCACAACCCAAGGAGATTTTTCACGTGTTCATTATCGTTCAAATCAAGTGAGATTTGTGGTTTTAAAAGTTCAATGGTCTAATTCCTTGTAGTCATTTTTGCATGATTTTAGTAATTTTGTAAAAGCTTCAAATAAGCTCATCAAACAGGCTTATATGCCTCGCCTCCAAAACTCACCAAAGCCGAGTGTTTCTCACTATTGGAGCTTGTCCCAAGCTCCTCGTAGCTTGTCTTGGTCTCAGGCCTTGGTTTACAAGTAGCTAACCAGTCATCTTTAGTCCCCAATAGTCGCTTTTCCAATTTCCACTTTATGTGAGTGCTTATTTTCCACCACAAGTAGCACTCAAAACTGCTTTTAAGACATTAATTAAATCATCAAGATCATAGCAAAGGTGTAATCCAGAGGTTAAGGATTGTTGTTTCTTGCTGCATTTTAGTAAGTTTAGCATATTAATGCTTCGCTTCGCTTTGGTAGCTTGTGGTGATCATTTGTTTATTCAAGTGCTTATTACATAAGCACTTGTATTGCGCTTATTCCTCCACATAACCACCTGTTTTTCTATTTTCCTAGATTCATAATATTATTTTAGACTTTTCCTAATTTTTCACATTTTTCCAAGTCGCTTTACTATTTTTCTTAATTAAAAATGCTTTTAGGCCATTTTAAATAGCTTTTAATACAATTAATTAAGAAAAGTTCAAAAAATAATTTTTCATTTTCTTAGGTTAAGATAAATATAAAAAGTAAAAAAGTAATTTTCCGATTTTTCATAGTTTATTTTGTAATTTTAGTAATTTAATTAGTTTTTAATAGTTTAAAATTCATAAAAATAGAAAATAATCGTAAAAATATAAAATAGTTTTGAAAATTCTCTTTGTTATTTTAGATTTTCCAAGTCATAATTTTATTTTTCTAGATTTATTTCCTATTTTCTTGTAATTTAGGTTATTATTAAATAGTTAAAATAGTTTTAATTAATAATAATTAGATAAATAGTTATAAAAATAATTTTATTTTCTTAAAATTTTCTTTTATCATTAGGTTTGTAAAATATCATTTTCATATTTTTAGGATTAATATTGCTTAAGTTTCACATTTTTTTCAGACGTCACGTAGTTTTAATTTAAGTTTATAAAACATAAAATCAAAACATCGCTTTAAAAATAGTGATAGCGTTTATTTAATATAGTTTATCTTTTAATTTCCTTTAATTTGCATTTAAGCCCTGTAATTTATAAAGGTATAAATAACTCAAAATCCTTACCGATCACTATCCTTAGCGATTATTCGACATCCGATTGTGTTAAACACCACCATCCTCCTGGGACTTAACGACCCGGAATCCACCGATTCTCCTCGATCTAAATTGCATTTGGTGTTTGAGTTGCTTTAAGTTCCTTACGGTTAGCCATTCACAAGTGGCTAGCTTGCGAGAAAACTTGACGGTTTTACACCAATCAAATTTTAGCCACCGCTTGGAGGTCAGTAAGCGTGTTCTAAGCATTTTCGCACCTGCACTTGCACATATACCATCTTTGTAAAAACAGCTTTTTGTAAAGTTATAACAAAATCAAAAGTTCATTAACACTTTTCCTAAAGTGTTAAAACACCAAACAAAATATAAAACAACAAAACAATCGTAACGTTTTCTAGCTTGTGTTTCTTTTAAGGTGATTCTTAAAGAAATACGATTTGGTTAAACGAGACGATACCAAAAATATTGTCCAAAAGTTTTAAACCATCGAGACAAATCTATACCTACGCCTTTTCAAAGTGGTACTTAATATATATACATAAAATCAACCACCGCAAATCAAGGCAAGACACCTACTAACCTGGGTGTGACCATAATAAGTTCCCGAACATCGACGAAACTTGCCTTTGTGTCCTTGTGATTTGGTGTACCTTTTTCAAAGAAGCCATTTCATTTGTGATTATTGGTTAAGTTCACTTGTCGCTTTGCCTCGCATTTGTTTTGAAAACCATTTTTATACTTAGTGCATGCGACTGCTCTTCCGCCTCTACAAGTCCACTTTCGTAACTTGGAAAGATTCCTCGAGACGAGAGGACGCTCGCTCCTTCACCGGATCGAGGAACGCTTACCACCACCACCACCGCCATAATGGCGTAAGACAAGCCGATGAATGAGCTTCTCCAAGCACCCATCGAGGGTTACGGAGATGTTATTGTTGTCCCAAACCATCGCGGGTCGATACTTTTGAGCTCAAACCGGTTACTTAACTGCAACCCAAAGCCAATTCTATGGTTTTGAGCGGATGATCCTCATGCACACATTCGATGGTTTAACAAGATTGCATCTACCATCAAGTACAAGAATGTCCCACATGAAGCCATCAAGCTTCTTCTGCTCCCATTTTCTGTAGGACAAGCCCGAATTGGCTTGAGAAACAACCCCTCGCTCCATTAAGACATGGGAAGATCTTGTCACAAAGTTTGTTAACGAATTCTATCCTCCATCCCGAACTACAAGTCTTAAGAATGAGATAATGAAATTCTCTCAAAGATTTGATGAATCATTCGGGAGGCATGGGATCGTTATAAAGAATTGCTCCGTAAGTGTCCGCATCATGGTTTTTCCGAGTTAATGCAAATGGATACTTTCTACAATGGTCTCGAACCGACTAATCAAGACTCTCTAAATGCCTCCGCTGAGGTAATTTCTTGAGCAAGACCACAAAAGAAGCCTTGCAAATCATTGAAAACAAGTCCTGTGTCCGTCCCTTTCCGCACAAAGACATATCGACTCGCCTAATGTCGGACCTTCTATTTCATCTCCCGTGAGTACATCTAGCACCGATGCTAAGATTGACAAACTCACTGGATATTGTTCGTGCTTTGGTTCTTGCTAACTAAAGAAAGTCACTTTCACACGACACCATCATATGGTGAAGTGAAGAAAGTTGAAGTTTGTGTTACTTGTGGTGGTCCTCATGCATACTACAATCAGATCGCCACCGATGGTAGTCCTTTGAAGCCAATGCTATAGCCGGTACTTCAAATCAAGGAGGTAATCAATACCGCCCTCAAAATGAACCAAACTACCGAGCTAATACTTATCGTGCACCACCCGGTTTTAACCGTAATCCTAACCGAATCGTAACCAACCAAGAATGAACCAAGGTTATCAAAACCAAGGTAATTTCTATTCGGACCCAATCAAGGTTTCCAACATCAAGGAAATCTTAATCAAAACACTTTCAATCGAGGAATCAATTTCAGTGGAAATATGAATCCTAATCAAGGGAATTCGCTATAATCGTAACATACGGCCTCAAATTATCCCTCCACCTCCTCCTCAGATCAACATCCGATGAGCTTTTAAAGCAATTCATGAAGACTCAAGAGGAGACAAACAGTTGTTGGTCACGATCATCGAATTAAAGAAGTCTTTAAATGATCGACCCTGCCTGTGTACTTTACCTAGCAACACGATCGCTAATCCGAGGGGCGATGCAAAGGCGATCACAACCGTAAGTGGTACTTCATATGATGGACCCGCTATTCCTACTACCTCTTCTTCTTTTCTCCCGAAGGTAGTGGAAAGTGAACCCGAGGCGACAAAGGACAAGGAACTTCCTACTAATAACGGAGGTACCAAAGATGTCCATCCTCGTGTTGTCCCGAACCCAATACCAAACCAGAGTTGTTTTTGAACCTCCAGCTCCATTAACCCCAAATCCAAAACTTCTATTCCTTACCCATCACGCTTACATGAGCAAAGCTCCGCGAAAAGCTACCATCAAATGGACAAATTCTTTCAAATTTTCCAAGAACTTCATTTTGACATAAGCTTTATGGATGCTATCATGTTGATGCCCAAGTTTGCATCAACTCTCAAACACATGTTAAGCAACAAGGAAAAGTCTGTTGAAATGGCTAAACTCCTTCGAACGAGAACCGCTCTGCGCTTATCTTGAAGAAGCTTCCGAGAAGCTTGGAGATCCCGGAAAGTTCCTCTTACCTTGTGTATTTCCGTGAATGGTTGAATGCTTTGCCTTAGCCGATCTTGGTGCAAGCATAAACCCGATGCCTCATTCAAGATGGAAGAAACTTTCTTCCGGACCTTACTCCTACATGCATGACTCGAGCTTGCAGATCGTGACAATATCCCGTCCTCTTGGAATTGCCGAGGACGATTTGTGAAAGTAGGAAAGTTCCATTTTCCACCGACTTTGTAGTTGTTGATTTCGATGTCGATCCACGGGTTCCTCTCATTGTTGGAAGAGGATTCCCGAGAACGGGCCGTGCTCTCATTGATGTATTTGAGCAAGAAATCACATTACGTGTTGGTAATGAAGTCGTCACCTTTAACCTTGATCAAACTTCGAGGTACTCCGCAAACTATGATTCCGAGTCGGTTAACCGAATAGATATCATTGATGTTGCTTCAAGAGTACTCTCAAGAAGTTCTTGGTTATTCTCATAATTCCGTGAGTGGGATCCCACCACATCTTCTCAACCTATCATAGCCAATTTACTCCTTCTCTCACCCGCTTGAGGAAGCGACTTCATCTTGGAAGAGATTGAAGCATACTTGGCTAGTGATTCTGCTCCATGGGAAATTGATCACGCCCAATTGACATCGAGGGGACATACTTCTCATTGAGAAATTGCTTAAAGATGATCACTCATCAACCCTCACACTAGTGATGCAATTCCGTAAGAGATTAATCACCATGAGATTAATCCGAGGAGATATTCTTATTCTTGAGAAGTTGTTAAATCAGACACTTCTCCTCCACTCCTCCCGTCAACCTTCATAACAAGGAAGTCAAGTCATTGAGAAAACTAAAGAATTTCCTAAAGTCGAACTTAAGGACTTACCACCTCATCTTGAGTATGCATTTTTGAAGGTGATGATAAATTACCCACATTATTGCTCGAGATTTGAGTAAAGATGAAAAGATCGCTCATAAAGGTCTTGAAGTCACACAAGCAAGCAATTGCTTGGAAACTCTCCGACATTAAGTGGTATCAACCCCGAGTTTTGTACTCACAAAATCTTGATGGAGGATGACTTCAAGCCGCTAGCTCAACATCGAGAAGAGTAAATCCAAAATCCATGATGTTATCAAACAGAGGTTATCAAACTTGATGCGTGATTGATTTACCCAATCTCGATAGTCCTCGGGTTAGCCCAATTCATCGTGTTCCAAAAAGGGTGGCATAACTGTTGTCACGAATGAAGAAAACGAGTTAATTCCAACTCGATTGGTTACGGATGGCGTGTGTATTGACTATCGTAAGTTGAATGACGCCACCAGAAAGACCATTTTCCTCTACCCTTCATGGATCGATGCTTGAGAGATTAGCAGGAATGAATACTATTGTTTCCTGATGGTTTCTCGTTACTTTCAGATCCCCATTGATCCACGTGATCAAGAGAAGACCACATTCACCGCCCATACGGAACTTTTGCCTACAAACGTATGCCTTTTGGCTTATGTAATGCTCCCGCACGCTCCAACGATGTATGATGGCCATATTCCACGACATGATCGGGAAACAATGGAGGTGTTTATGGATGACTTCTCATCATTGGGGACTCATTTCAGACATGTCTCCCATTTAGACAAAATGTTAAAACGTGTGAAGACACCAATCTGCCTAAATTGGGAGAAGAGCCACTTTATGGTCAAAGAAGGCATAGTCCTTGGCCATAAGATTTCAAAAACGGATTGAGGTCGATAGAGCAAAAGTTGATGTTATTGCTAAACCGCTTCATCCTACTACCGCCAAAGGTATTAGGAGTTTTCTTGTCATGCCGGTTTTATCGCAGATTCATACAAGATTTTTCTAAAATCGCTCGCCTATGACCCATCTTCTTGAAAAAGAAGCTCCTTTATCTTCTCTCCCGAGTGCATCAAGCTTTTGAAACACTAAAGAAAAAGCTTACTAAGCACCCATTCTAGTTGCCCCGATCGATTTACCTTTGAGCTCATGTGCGATGCAAGTGATTTTGCTATCGGTGCAGCCTTGGGCAACGAAACCAAGCATTTTCAGCCTATCCACCACGCGAGCAAGACTATGATCAAGCTCAAACCCATTACACCACTACGTAAAAGAACTATTAGTCGTGGTGTATGCGTTTGAAAATTTTCGCCATACCTCATCTTGACCAAATGCGGTGTATACGGATCACTGGCTCTCAAATATCTCTTTGCAAAACAAGATGCAAAGCCGAGATTGCTCTGGGTTCTCCTCCTCCAAGAATTTGATATCATTATACGTGATAAAAAGGAGCCGAGAACCTTGTCACGATCATCTGTCCCGATTAGAGAACCTCACCAAGATGTGTTCGAGAAAAGGAAATAAATGAAACATTTCCTCTCGAGACACTCAATGCGGTTTCTTTTCGTGGAGACTCTTCACCCCATGGTTTGTCGACTTTGCAAATTACCATGCGGGTAACTTCATAGTGAAAGGGATGTCGTCCCAACAAAAATAAATTTTTAAGGATGTGAAACATTACTCGGGACGACCCCTACTTGTTCAAAATTTGCGGATCAAGTCATCAGCGATGTGTGTATGGTCGAAGCTATTGACATTCTCAAAGCTTGCCATGCCGACCCACCGGGGCCATCATAGTCCAAACTACACCGCCAAAAGGTGTTTGATTCCGGTTTTATTGGCCCACTATCTATAAGGATGCCCACTTAATTTGTTAAAACCCGTGACGCTTGTCAACGCCACGGAATATCTCATTAAAGAAATGAAATGCCGCAAAACGCCATTCAAGTGTGTGAGATTTTGACATCCGGGGCATTGACTTTACGGGCCATTTCCTCTTCTCGCGGTAATAAATACATACTCGTGGTCGTTGACTACTTGTCAAAATGGGTCAAGCTAAGGCTTTGCCCACCAATGATGCCCGAGTTGTTGTGAAATTCTTGAAATCTCTTTTGCTAGGTTTGGAACCCACGAGCCATAATCGCGATCGTGGTACGATTTCAATGACCAGCTTGAAAGAGTCATGCGTGGCATGGTGTAACTCACCGCCTCATCGCTGCACCACCCCAAACAAGTGGGCAAGTGGAAGTTTCAACCGGGGATTAAAGAATCGAGAGGACGGTTGGCTAAAACCGTGCTCTTGGTCGGATAAGCTAGATGACGACTGGCCTTCCGACATACCTATAAAACACCCATCGGTGTACTCCATACAAGCTTGTATACGGAAGGCATGTCATCTACCGGTTGAGCTTGAGCACAAGGCATACCGGGCCTTGAAGCATGCCAACTTCGATATTCAGATACCGGTGATCACCGAAAGTTCAAATGAATGAATTAAATGAACTCCGTGATCAAGCATACGAGAACTCTTTGATCTACAAAGAAAAGACAAAGAAGATTCATGACTCTAAGATCAAGAACCGCGCTTTCAACGCCGGTGATCGAGTCCTTCTTTTCAATTCAAGATTGAAGATTTTCTCGAAAGCTTAAATCCCGCTGGTCCGGTCCATTCACTATCACTAAAGTATTTCCTTATGGAACCATTGAGTTATCTCAACCCGATGGTCCAAACTTTAAAGTGAATGGTCATCGATTGAAGCATTATTTTGGAGAGGACATTCCCCCTGATTGTCCCTGATCTACAAACTTTCCCCATGAACCAATGAATGCGGGATCGAGTCAAGCTAGCGACTGAATCAAAAACAAGAGCATGCAACATGGGTTTTCACCCGTGTTCCACCCTAGTGGGGGAGTTTCCACACATGTTGTATATAAGAGTTTCAAAAAAAAAAAAAAAAAAAAAAATCTCAAAATAATGGCCGTAGTATTTCCTTTACGTTCTATGTTTCGCATAACCACGGTATTTTGAATATTGAGGGCAATATTCATTTCTAGTGCGGGGAATTTCACTAATTTTATCATGTAATTACACCGCCTAATTCCATTTTTGGCCAAAATTTTTTTGGAGTAAGTGTTTTCACTTACTCATCTTATGGTTATCATCCACCATGTCTAATAAACAAAAGGATTGGCTAATCCAGAGCAAACGGCTCTTGGTAAAGATATCTCAAACCGCTGACGGCTTGCAATTTGCCCAAAATTGTATGGTATTCACCACCATATCCTTAAAAGTGAAGAGTTGGCTAGCCCGCAAGTTTATGGCTTGTGGTAAAGGCGCTTGAAAACCATAATTGGTAATCACCACCAAAGATAATATTGATAATTTATCTAAGAGTTATTAGTCCGTATAAACGGCTTCGTAAAGACAAATCAAACTCATGAAAGTCGGTGATTTGCTCAAAATCATTTGGTTATCAAGGTACCAAGGTTCTTACTTGAATCAAACATTTGGCTACTCCGTAAGTAATGGCTTTTGTAAAGAGATGAAATCCATTAAATTTTTTCAAAACATTGCTAGGACTAGCAATAGTTTAGTGTGGGATTGATGAGTGTGTAAATACTCATCATTTTGTACCATTTAAACCGCAAAAACATCCGAAAACACTCAAATGCATCAAAATGATAAAAATATCACAAATAAGTGTTTTATGTGTTTTAAATGCAAAATATCAAAATCGTGAAAAACGATCAAGTTTGCATAATTGGCGCTTTAGTCCCCAAGTTTCAAAAGTTGTCAAAAAACCCCTCGTAAAACAAAATAAAGAAAAATGTTATTCAAGGTCCCCAAATATTCTAAGTTGTCAAAATTGTCCTTGAATAAATCTTTTGTCAAATGGCGTAAAAGGTCCCTCAAGTTTCAAAAATGTCAAGTTTGGTCCCTGGAAATTTGAAAATGTCAAAACTGGTCCTTGTACTATTGGAACTTGTCAATATTGGTCCTTTGTGTTAACTTTGGAGAAATGTCAGGATTGGTCCCTCTAGTTTGGCATAATTACAATTTGGTCCTTATCATTAATATTAAAGCAAGCCTTGTCAAAACCCTTTAGACCCCTGCCACTTAACCCATTTGACCCCCCTGTCATAATCATTTTGGACCCTTTGGTCAAACACAGTCAAACTAGCACCTTTACCCGCCCCATCAGACACACTGCTTTCCCAAGTGCTTTCTTCCACTTGCCGCTTCTCCCTTCACCCAACCCTTTCAACCTTTCCACCACCCCTCATCCTCAACCCCCACAATAAATGCCACCCCCTAGTTGATAAAACACAGCTACAATCAAACCATAGCTTCCGCCAAAATGATAAAATGGCTAAAACACTCAAACTCACCCATTGGTCAAGTTAAGAGGTGGATACTCTCGTAAGGACACGGATGCTTATCGAGCATAAAAGAGGAAGAAAGGCAAGGTTAAGAAGCCTTTTTAGTTTTTAAATTTTGTATGTCGATTTTATTTTCATGTTTTAAAATTAAGCTTTAAGTTGTAACCCTTTGTTTCATTATATAAAATTGTTGTTTGAATGTATTAAAATGTTTTCAAGTGTTAATTCAAGTTTCTACATAAGTTGCATATTCTCATGTTTATCTGCTTCAAATGTTAGATTCAAGCTCTTGAATTCAAGCTTCCAATAGCTTATTTTAAGTTCGTAAAAGCTTACTTAAGCTACTATAGCTTTTTGATAAGCTTGGAATTCATTTTAAACAACTTTGGTAAAAGGTCAACAAAAGTCAACAGAGAAGGACATTTGTTAAGGTGATTGGAAATGGTTTATGGTGTTGCAGAGATGGATTCGGGTTGGTTTTGGATTAGTATAGTGTAGTAATAGTTCGCTTAAGTCGCAACACGATTGGACAGCTTGTAGCCTTTTCTCTCATTTTCATTTTTATGCGCTTGTGCTTGTATTTGTATTTGTGATCATTAAATCTTTAAACCTGCTTAATTAGTAGTAATTAGGATATTAAACTTAGTTTAATTGGTAAAATTAGATAATTCAAAGATTAGCTCAATATTCGCTCAAATCAAGAAGTTAAAAGGGTGTTTGATTTCATCGCTAAGGCTTATTCAATGGGTAAAACCTGTAATTCTAAGCTTGTTTAGTTCAATACACTCTTATCTGCCTTAAAATTGCACTTGCAAACAACCAAAGTCAAAGTTCTTGTTAACTGTTTAATTACATATCTCGATAAGGAGTTGAGAAAACAAAAGCTTGTTTCATGTTTGGAAATCGTGAGTATAGCCTAATATAATTTCATTTAACCATATATCATCAACATCACCCATAAATTTAGTTCTAATCTCACCAAGGTCAACTTTTCTCAATCGTGTCAAAAGTCAAAATATTGAAAACCGCCACAACCCAAGGAGATTTTTCATGTGTTCATTATCGGTTCAAATCAAGTGAGATTTGTGGTTTTTAAAAGTTCAATTGGTCTAATTCCTTGTAGTCATTTTTGCATGATTTTAGTAATTTTGTAAAAGCTTCAAATAAGCTCATCAAACAGGCTTATATGCCCCGCCTCCAAAATCTCGCCAAAGCCGAGTGTTTCTCACTTATTGCAGAGTTTGTCCCAAGCTCCTCGTGAGCTTGTCTTGGTCTCAGGCCTTGGTTTACAAGTAGCTAACCAGTCATCTTTAGTCCCCAATAGTTGCTTTTCCAATTTCCAACTTATGTGAGTGTTTATTTTCCACCTACAAGTAGCACTCAAAAATATGTTTTAAAGACATTAATTAAATCATCAAGATCATAGCAAGTGTAATCCAGAGGTTAAGGATTGTTGTTTCTGTCGCATTTTAGTAAGTTTAGCATATTAATGCTTCTGCTTCAGCTTTGGTAGCTTGTGGTGATCATTTGTTTATTCAAGCTTATTACATAAGCACTTGTATTGCGCTTATTCCTCCACATAACCACCTGTTTTTCTATTTTTCCTAGATTCATAATATTATTTTAGACTTTTCCTAATTTTTCACATTTTTCCAAGTCATTTACTATTTTTCTTAATTAAAAATGCTTTTAGGCCATTTTAAATAGCTTTTAATACAATTAATTAAGAAAAGTTCAAAAATAATTTTTCATTTTTCTTAGGTTAAGATAAATATAAAAAGTAAAAAAGTAATTTTCCAGATTTTTCATAGTTTATTTTGTAATTTTTAGTAATTTAATTAGTTTTAAATAGTTTGTAATTCATAAAAATAGAAAATAATCGTAAAAATATAAAAATAGTTTTGAAAATTCTCTTTGTTATTTTAGATTTTTCCAAGTCATAATTTTATTTTTCTAGATTTATTTCCTATTTTCTTGTAATTTAGGTTATTATTAAATAGTTAAAAAGTTTTAATTAATAATAATTAGATAAATAGTTATAAAATAATTTTCTTTTTCTTAAAATTTTCTTTATCATTAGGTTTGTAAAATATCATTTTCATATTTTTAGGATTAATATTGCTCAGCTTTACATTTTCGCAGACGCCACGTAGTTTTTAAATTAAGTTTATAAAACATAAAATCAAAAACATCGCTTTAAAAATAGTGATAGCGCTTATTTAATATATTTTAACTTTTAATTTCCTTTAATTTGCATTTAAGTCACTGTAATTTATTAATCTTTTCTTTAGGTATAAATAACTCAAAATCCTTACCGATCACTATCCTTAGCGATTATTCGACATCCGATTGTGTTAAACACCGCCATCCTCCGTGGGACTTAACGACCCGGAATCCAATCAGATTCTCCCGATCTAAATTGCATTTGGTGTGAGAGTCGCTTTAAGTTCCTTACGGTTAGCCATTCACAAGTGGCTAGCTCATGCGAGAAAACTCGACGGCTTTGCACCAATCACACATGATCGGATTCTCAAGTCACGATCAATTTCGCCTAGAAATTCACGGAACCGTGACGCTTTGGAAATGATCATGTAGCAACTATCATGGGTTATGGAGATCTACCTTATGGAAATTATTTGATCACTCTGGTTTACTATGTCCAAGTGGTTGGGACACAATTTGTTCTCGCCCAGGCCTGTGATGCGATTTAGAGGTTGCTTTAGGAAAATGCTTGCTTCTAGAAACTTGATGGCACTCGATCTCTTAACTGGAATCGTGATACAAACTTGTATGCTATCGACATCAATCAAATGGCTCTTCATCTCCAATATGTCTTATGACACGAGCATCCGAACTCGGCCCGGTTGTGGCATGTAAGGTTATCCCATCTCAATTTTGACACCATCAACAATCTTGCCAAAGACAACATCGCCAATGGACTTCCAAAGTTCAAATACACCAAGGATCACTTATGTCCATCATGCGAACAAGGAAAAGCAAAGAGCATCATATAAACCCAACCGTACTCTAGTTCGAAGCAAAGTTGCATATGTTGCATATGGACTTATGCGCCCAATGAGAGTTGAAAGCATTAATGGAAAAAGTATATTCTTGTTATCGCCGATGATTATTCAAGATATACATGGGTTAAGTTTCGAGATCAAAAGATCGGAAGCACCGTGCATCATCATCACCTTCAAACGTATTCAAGTACTTCTTCAAACCCGCAAGGTTGTAAGAATGCATAACGGCACCGAATTCACAAATCGTGAGTTAAGATCTTATATCTCTTACTTTCACGTGTTTGGAATCTTCATTGATATTCAGATAACTCGAGGGCATCTGTGGTGTATAATGTAAGAACTAGGAGGATCATGGAGACGATGAATGTGAAATTTGATGAACTTTCACAGATGGCTTCGAGAGACTCGCCTAGAACCCGCACTAAACCCGCAGACTCGGACACATCGGCTCAGACTCGTACTCAAAGAGCTCAATCAACTTTGTTTGACAATCCTAAAGAACAAGAATGGGAGAATTTCTTCAGTTAATGTTCGATGAATACTACGGTGGAACTTCGACAAATGCATCAAACCATCATTCCACAAGCACCCGCTCAAAATCATCCACCACCACCAATGACGATGCATCTACAACGGTCGAAACCAATGCACCAACTCCATCTACATCATCTACATCTACTACGCTTATTGCACCCGCTCTACCAGAAATGATGAGCAAAACCAAAACCGTAACGATGCAACGTTAGATGACGACTTATTTGAAAACCCGCTTGCTACTAATCGCCTAAATCTTCTTCAAGCTTACGAGAACCATCTAACTCGTGACACGCTTAACCAATGGTATCCTTCTACTCAAGTGGACAAAAGACCACCCAATTGAACAAGTTATCAGAACCCTCAAGGCCAATTCGCACGAGACGCCAACTTGCCACCGATTAAGACTTATGCATTTACCTTTGCTCAATTAGCAATATAGAGCCAAAGAACATTCATGAGGCAATGGCCAAACCCGCATGGATAGAAGCGATGCAGAGGAACTTCTCCAATACCGCCTTCATGACTCTTGGGAAATGGTTCCAAGACCAATTGACATTTGCGACATTTATCTCAAATGGTTATGGAAGAACAAAAGGGATGAAGAGATGACCGTAATTGCAACAAAGCTCGCCTTGTGGCCAAAGGATACCGACAAGAAGAAGGGATAGACTTTGAAGAGTCATTCGCTACGTAGTAGCTAGACTAGAAGCAGCCAGATATTCTTAGCCTATGCACTCACAAAACATCACGGTTTATCGATGGACATTAAGACCACGCTCTTGAATGGAACTCGAAAGAAGAAGTGTACGTGAGTCACCAAAAGGCTTCATTGACTTGGAACATCCGCACTACGCCTACAAACTCAAAAAGGCAATCTACGGTTTGAAACAAGTTCCGAGAGCGTGGTATGACGAATCGTCTCTTCCTTATTCTAAACAATTTCACCAAATGAACAGTTGATCCTACCTTGTTTACACAAAATGCAAAATGACATTTTGATTGTTCAGATTTATGTGGACGACATCATCTTTGGGTCCACTAATCCAAACTTTCAAAACATTTTGAAAATCTCATGAAAAGCAAATTTGAAATGTCCATGATGGGGAACTAAAATTCTTTCTTGGTTTACAAATACATCGCCCCTCGTGGAATTTTTATAAATCAAGCTAAATACACAACCGAGATTTTGAAAATCATGGTATGGATAATTGTGATTCGGTCGAACACCAATGGTAACTTCACCAAAATTGGAGCCGATTTGTTTGGGAAACCTATTGATCCGAAGAAATATCGGAGCATGATTGGTTCTCTCATGTACCTCACCGCTAGTCCACCGATATTCATTTTGTCGCTTGCTTATTAGCACGGTTTCGTGCAAAGCCATCAACTACACCTCAAAGAGGTTAAACGGATCTTCTTCGCACCAAGACATCCATTCACATGGGACTTTGTATCCGGGCGAACCGGATTTGATCTAATTGCCTTTTCGATGCGGACCACGCAGTGATCAAGTTACGCAAAAGTACATCCGGAGGAGCACAATTTTGGGTGAAAAGTTAGTCACCGGTCTTCAAAGAAACAAGATTGCACCGACTTTCAACCGCCGGCCGAGTATGTGTCTCTATCTCGTGTTGTGCTCAAGTTCTATGGATGAGAACACAACTCACGATTATGGCTTTACTTTCGATAAAATACCTATGTATTGTGACTCAAAAGTGCCATAGCCATATCATGCAACTCGCTCATCACTCAAAGACTAAGCATATCCGTGTCCGCTATCACTTCATCAAAGAGTACGTCAAAATGGTATGTTGAATTATTCTTCGTGAATATCGATTACCAACTCGCCGATCTATTAACTAAAGCCTTCCAAAAGAAAGGTTTGACTATTTAGTTCGACGAATTGAATGCGGCCCAACCCCGAGGAGTTAGAACGCCTCTCTAATCTTCTTGAAAATGATTTTCCAAAGTCACTGTAAATATTTTTGAAAACAAAATACAAAATTTGAAAACCAACAAAATCAAAATATAAAAATATAAAACTTTCAAAATACAAAACAATATAAAACCAAAATCCAAAATATTCTTCTACGACATGTCTCTTGTATAATCGATATTCAGACGCTTCTAGAAATGTCATTCAACAATGATACGGGCATGTACATATGCTTGAGCGAGAGTTCTTTAATTGTTTTCTAAAACATGTCGTTTCTCAAAATTTCTTCATAATAATGGCTTTCGTATACATCAGTACAAAACCCGGACTGAAATGATGACTTTTGATTATTTTTATTCAAATCAAAACTCGTGCTTTTTAATGAAAATCACAAGTGTACGCTTCAGTGCACTACATTTCAACTGGTGAGAAATCATCATCATCTTGACGAGGAATCAAAGTCAGTAAATGTACCATTTCGAGAAACTTTCTATGGACTTGACCAGGACGGGTAATAATTTCAAGCTAGTTCTCTAGTGATATAAACGTGTCTCGAATCGGTCTAGTTCATTTAAAGTCGATCAATTCAAAAAGTGCGAACTCTACCTCTATGTGCGATTGCCAAAACTTATAAGCACATGTGAAGGGGAGTGTTTCAAAATATAAAACTCTGAGTGTCTCAAACATGTTTTCTATCATAAACACTCGAGAGATTTTCAAGAAAATGGTTTTATGGCAACAATAGGACAGTCATGGAGATATAAGGTGACTATTGATAGGAAATTGCCCTATGATCCGCCAGAGTCGGAGGGATCTACCCAAGGACATCACAAATAGTTTGTATTAGAAGTCCTTAGGAATGATTGAAAAAGGATTAATGTGAGAAAGGAGAAAGAAGGGTTGAAGAATTAAAAGAAAAGTAAAAGAAAGGGTGAAAAGAAATAGCCTTCCATAATCAACCTTGTGGCGTAAACCGGTTCAATTCATCTCACATCGGTTGTCACTAGATGACACCGGTATTGAAGACAAAGACGCTATGGACCCAAAGTGACGACCGCACTAAACCTTCTAGCCACTCAATTCCTCTTAAAAGGATTTGTTTCATTCTCACTGAACCCTACATAATCTATCGACGCTCTCTTATAGATTGTCGATATTGAAGAAGGAGACCCTCCCTAGTCTCCGCCAGAAAACCAAATGCACTATTGAGTCTAGAGCCACGAGATTCATCAAAAGATCTCATAGGAACACATGACATGACATCGCTTGTTGTTCATCAATAAGGCACAAGTGATATATTCTAGAGTCCCACGCAGATCTTAGCAATCTGCCGTAACATTTATGAGAAGTTTCACATCCGTGATCTTCATGATTGAATGGAAACTCCCGCTGTGGTCAACATCAAGCAGCCTCGACAGCCGGGTCACTTCGGTAACTCCCCGGATTACGCTTAGTGTGTCTCAAACGGTCTACGTCATGGGTGATGCTCGTGTACCTCAAATGACCATATGAACTGCAGGTATTTCGCACATCGTGTTATCTCACTTGTGGGACTCCAGCTAGGAACACCTCCGTGAGAATTAGAGACGTGTTTTCACACTATGTCATAACACCCTCAAAATTCAAACTTGTAAGTGCTTAAATCGCTTATTACTAACCTGCTTTATGTTTTCTTCTTATGGAAGCTCCGGAGAGGATTGATCGCAGATTCTACACATGCTCATACCAATAACACATGAAAGTTCTCATCAAAATCAAAGGCAACACAAAGTTAAAGATGATTCTTCGTCAATGTCAAAGAATCTACAAAGTTTAAAGACTAGAGAACCACATCATTGGTAACTAAAAGACAAATAGAAGTGTGAGCATGGTGGAGAAAGACGGAGACACCTAACCAACGGTTGACAACGCAGACAACCACATTAATCGATCACAAATCATGAAGGAACAAAGAATCAAGACTATTCTATATCTACACGCAAAGTTCAAGCTCGAGAAAAGTAAAGACCTAATCAAGTGGAGCATCTTTGAATGACCACCCTTAGGGGAGATTGTTAGCCTTAATAATTTTATTAGAAGTGATGGTCATTCACGCTTAGGAACTTTGTAACGTGTGTTAGATATCGCATAGAATAGTCAACGGGCTCGTGGATCGGACTAAGCTAAACGGGTATTAGTTTAGTTGCTTGCCTTTATCCAATCCAACCCAAGTCCATATCTACGAAGCCCAAAGAAAGCCCATTAGGGTATATGATACTTGTACTATATAAACCCCTCAAAGTCTCATTTGAGGGGTGTGCTTGAAAGTGTGTGTGTGTGTGTTTTTCCTTTGATATAAAACATCTCTCTTGTTTTCATCTTTCACATATACGCATAACATATCTTATATCAAGTCACCATCTTTCTCATCTTATTTCTACGCTTTGTTTGTGTTTGTGTTTAACGTGTTATATGCTTAACGTGATATACGTGTTGGGTTTTTGATAAGGTTGATAAAAGTAAGGTCTTACAGAAAAGAAGAAACAATAAAGTTGTATTACTTGAAAGAAAAACACACACACACACACACTCAAGCACCCCCCTCAAATGAGACTTTGAGGGGTTTATATAGTACATTACATAAACGCCCTAATGGGCTTTGGATGGGCCTCGTGGACTTGGACATGGGTTGGATTGGATATAAGGCTAGCTTAACTAAACTAATACCCATTTAGCTTAGTCCAATCCACGAGCCCGATGACTATTCTAGCACGATATCTAACACACGTTATAAAGTTCCTAAAAGTATATGATAAGGATAAGGATTTAAAACGTACACTTTTAAGGGGTCTTTTAAGACCTTAATCACCCACTTTTATATCCTTTACAACTTAATTTTGCTCCTTTTCACTTTTTAGGTCTCTTGGAAGCAAAATGCTGGAATGATGCATATTTGGACGAAAAGGAGTGAATTCATGAAGAAAATGGCTAAGTCAAGATCGAAGCCACTCAAGCTGCTGAAACTGAAGCTGACGGCATCCCAAATAAAGGGCAACGCCGTCCCTTTATACGAATAAAAATCTCGATGGCTCAAGAGACTTTTGCTAAAATACACCTAACACGTCAGTTTGAAGAGAAAGGGCGCACTAAGACTTTTCATCTCGTACGGCCCGCATCCGTAATCGACGACGCCCTCTTGAAGCCCGACGGCATCACAACTACAACGTGACGCCGCCCCAACAATAACTTGGCCAAGACTAAAACCCTAATGACGGCGATCTGACGGCGTCCCACTTATAAGGCGACGCAATCGCAAGTGTAATATTATTAATAGAAATCAAATTTTCAGAATTTTAAGAGGTAGACTTGTGGAGTAAAAACCTTAAATGTTTGTATTCTGACTTGGACATTATCTTACGGTCCCAAACCCTATTTCACTCATCAAGATAAGTGTTTTATTCCATTGATTTCATTATGTCTTCCATTGAATGTGTGTGTGCTTGCTTGTTTAGCATGTCCAGCTAGATTTCTTGTGTGTTTGCTTAGATCTATGAAACCTAGTTATTAATTATTGATTGGTTGTCTCTTATCTTAATTGTAATTGGCATAAGAGTGCAATTAGGCTATCGTTGTGTTTAAATGCTTGAGTAATCTTTATGAACCTTAGTTTATGAATCACTTAGCGGATTTCGTAGTCTAAACATCCAAAGATAACCTTAAAGTTAGTTTACGAATCATCTAGCGGATTTCGTAGGCAATAACCTTAAGGTAGTCTCAAAGAGTTAGAGAAAAAGACATACCCTTCGACCTTAGAAAATACAACGCGTTAAGAATAAGGACGTGACAATTCAACCACCAATAAAAGATAACTAGGGAGTAATAGTATCTAGGTAAGAACATTTTTAATCATCATACGAGCACATATAAAAAAGACATAGACTACCCGTAGTTTAGATAATTAGATAGTAGAAGTAATCGGTAGAAGTACCACCCCCCAAATCTAAACCCCGAGATTTTACCCTTAGCTTTCTGAAAAAATATAAAAAGATAAAAAAGAATGTTCCTCAACCTCAACCTTAGCGTAGTACACTTCTTACTAGCATTCCTATTCCCCTAGAGAATAATATCAATCCCCGAGGCTTACCCAATACTACACTAAAACGATTAGGTTCACTGCCTAGGGTGTTGAAAAACTTGCTCGACGAAAAGGAAGTTACTTTGACCCCGAACGCGCCTTGTACGCGCATCAAGTTTTTGACGCCGTTTCCGGGGAATAATATAGCTATTTAGATTTCTATCTCGTTTAGGTTCCCTTGCTTGATTCCTATCAAGTAATATTTTTTCTCATTTTTAGCTTCCTTGTAGTCTATCCCCCCTTCTTCTTGAATTTGTTCGTAGCCCCATCACTTTTCATCATGGAAGGTGATAACCCGCCACCACTCATTGACCCGCCAAGAGGCCGTACTCTTCGTGAATACTCTAGACCAAACCACCAAGTCTATAAGAACACTATTGAGCTCCCCGATCAAGGTCAAACTACGGCCATGCGATCCGACACCATCCGGTTGGTGCAAAACGGATGTGCATTCCATGGACTTTGTTCAAGATCCCACTTAGCATCTTAAGGACTTCCTTAAAATCTTTGATTCCATCGACCTTGATGCTACCACACGGAGACCACGCTGGGTCTCTTCCAATTCTCTCACGGACCAAGCTAGTAATTTGCTTGAGCGACTTCCACCAGATCTATCTCAAGTTGTGATGATCTCACCACTCATTTTCTTGCCCAATTTTTCCCATCGGGGAGAACTACTAAACTTAGAAATGAAATCTTGATGTTCCAACAACGTCTATTTTTCCCATCGGGGAGTGCAATTAGGTTATCGTTGTGTTTAAATGCTTGAGTAATCTTTGTGAACCTTAGTTTATGAATCACTTAGCGGATTTCATATTCTAAACATCCAAAGATAACCTTAAAGTTAGTTTATGAATCATCTAGAGGATTTCGTAGGCAATAACCTTAAGGTAGTTTCAAAGAGTTAGGGAAAAAGGCATACCCTACGACCTTAGAAAACACAACGTGTTAAGAATAAGGACGTGACAATTCAACCACCAATAAAAGATAACTAGGGAGTAATAGTATCCAAGTAAGCACATTTTTAATCATCATACGAGCACACATAAAAAAGACATAGACTACCCGTAGTTTAGATAATTAGATAGTAGAAGTAATCGGTAGAAGTACCACTCCCCAAATCCAAACCCCGATATTTTACCCTTAGCTTTCTAAAAAAATATAAAAAGATAAAAAAGAATCTTCCTCAACCTCAACCTTAGCGTAGTACACTTCTTACTAGCATTCCCTGAGGCTTACCCAATACTACACTACAATGATTAGGTTCACTGCCTAGGGTGTTGAAAAACTTGCTCGACGAAAAGGAAGGTCCTTTGACCCCGAACGCGCCTTGTACGCGCATCAAGTTTTTGGCTCCGTTGCCGGAGAATAGAATAGCTAGTTAGGTTTCTATCTCGTTTAGGTTCCCTTGCTTGATTCCTATCAAGTAAGATTTTTTTCTCATTTTTAGCTTCCTTGTAGTCTATCCCCATTCTTCTTGAATTTGTTCGTAGCCCCATCACTTTTCATCATGGAAGGTGATAACCCGCCACCACTCATTAACCCGCCAAGAGGCCGTACTCTTCGTGAATACTCTTGACCAAGCCACCAAGTCTATAAGAACACCATTGAGCTCCACGATCTAGCTCAAACTACGGCCATGCGATCCGACACCATCCGGTTGGTGAAAAACGGATGTGCATTCTATGGACTTCGCTCAAGATCCTAATCAAGATCTCAAGGACTTCCTTAAAATCTTTGATTCCATCGACCTTGATGCTACCACACGGTAGACCACGCTTAAGGCCCCTTCCACCTCTCTACGGACCAAGCTAGTAATTGGCTTGAGCGACTTCCCACGGATCTATCTCAAGTTGTGATGATCTCACCACTGCTTTCTTGCCCAATTTTTCCCAATCGGGAGAACTACTAAACTTAGAAATGAAATCTTGATGTTCCAACAACGCTAAGGTGAATCTCTACGAGGCATGGACTCGATTCAAGGACTTGCTTCATAAAGTCCCTCATCACGGCATCGATCTTTGGCTTCAAGTCCAAATCTTTATGATCATGTCAACTTCTCAACTAAGCAATCCATCGACCAAGCAGCCGGTGGCAAACTTATTGATCTCACCTCAGAAGAATCGTGGGGTACAATAGAGAACCTTGCCCTCTATGACAATGAAAGCTGGAATGACCCCCGTGAGTTGCCCAAAACCGTCAAGGCAATCTCCTTGCCTCCCATTGACTCATAAACTTCTAATAGTAGGATGCTCGAGCTTGAAGATCAAGTCAAATTCCTAATGAGCTCCTACGAGAATCCTAAGTCTTCGCATCAAGTGAGCAAAATCACTCTACCTTGTGAGTTATGTAGTGGTCCCCACGACACTCGTGATTGCACAAGACTCCCGAACAAGCTTTTTATGACTACGCCCACGCTGCATCGGCTGAGCGGGAGAGAAATGGTACACTTTCAAGCCCGAGCAAAACAACATAGGAAATTCCTATAAAACCCTCATGGAGAAATCACCCTAAACTTCGGTGGAGCCAAAACTCAAAACCACCCCAAAACTCATCTAGTCCACCCAATAGGTCCAACCCTCCAAATACCGGGAATTCCACTAGTCTCGAGGCAATGGTGTCTAGGTTTATGTCATCTCAAGAGGCTCGATTGACTAAGCTTGGAGCCGATTTCAAGCAACGACAAGGCGAGATGACAACCAAGCTCGACGCCCTCTTAAAAGACTTCAATGACCGGGAAATTGGAGCACTCCCGAGTGACACTATAAAGAACCCAAAAGTAAATTTTATTTCACCGACATCATGTTCTTGCTCACCTTGGGAGAGTGCATATCCATGCCCTTCATACCCAAAAGTTCACCCGGTCAACGCCATCAACACTGGTTCTAAGCGATCCCTCATGAGGTACCAAGGACCCAAACCATTGGTCCAACCAACTCTTGAGAAACCTATCAACCAAGAACCGAAACCTAATCTAGAAGAGGAGTACAAGGAACTCAACCAAGAAAAACCGGTTCTTGAAGTCTTGATTCATGCGCCTTATTATATTGCATTGAAAGAAAAATATGAGCAAGAACTTAAACTAGGAGAACGTGGGTCCGCATTTGTGCAAAATAAGTTACCTAAGAAAATAGATGATCCTGGGCTATTCATTCTTCCGTGTAGGCTTGGAAATTCTAAACCTTTTGACATTTTAGCCGACTTAGGATCAAGCATCAATCTTCTTCCGTTGTCCCTCCATAGAAACCTTAACCTAGGTAAGATAGAACCAACGGAAACCATCTTAGGTCTAGCGGACGAAGTATTGCGATCCGTAGGGATAATAAAAGACATGGTAGTACACGAGGTCAATTGACTCTTTTGGCGGATTTCCATGTGCTAGACATGAATAAAGACCCAACATGCCCATTGTTAGTAGGAAGAGGATTATTTAGCTACGGCTAGTGCCATAACTGATTGTAAGATGTCTAAGATAGTGGTAGGAGAAGGGAGTGCTAGGTCAATTTATGATGTCAAGAAGCATATCTACTACAAAGAGGAAGAAATACCCTACGTGATCATGTTGGATAGAAAATCATCTAGATATGGACCTTGGACTAATAAATATTTTGTAGGTCCTCAACGACCTTTCTATCTAGAGGAGGCCTTTGTAAGTGACTCAACTTTCCATGAGCAACAATTGGCTAGGGACATTGAAGTGAACCCGTTCAAGGATGCCTTAGTGTTTAGGAAGATGACCGAGTTCCTAGGAACCTTGCTCGTTAATCTTAACATGAATAAGTGGAAAGTTGAGAGTGAGAAGCCTAAACATAATTGGAATTGGGATAGACCACCTAGTGATGGGAATGGAGAATGGCACATTAGGATGACAATCTATGATCCCGATGGAGAAAAGTTTGAAAAGACATACCGAACTAAGCGTACCACTAGGAATTTAAAAGATAAGTTTGATCCCTGTGACATTCTTGAGTATAAACTTACTTAGAGCACGACTTCGAGTCTAGCTACAAGACTCATAAATAAATAAAAGCGCTTCGTGGGAGGCAACCCATGCTTAGTTGTTTGCTTGTTTGTGTGTCATATATCTTTTCATTATTGTATGTTCTCATGTTTGAATTTTTGAAAATGCTATATTTTTTCTTTAACCTCGTCTTAATTACATATAAAGGTATTTTGCAATAAGATAAGTGTAGGGAGGATTACACACGTTTTTAAAAGAACGTGAACATGAGAATTACAATTAATGAAATTGATATATAAGTGTGTTTGTTAGAGTCAAATGCTTGTATCGAGTCATAACGGATGTTTTACATGAATTTTCCAGATTTTAAAGGTGTAATTTTCCAGAAAACGAGCGCATCAGCTTATCGTGACAACCCGACGGCATCGATTAAAACCGACGACGCCGGAGGAGCGTAAACAATTTATAAAATTTTTCTCGCTTTCACGTGCTAAGTATAAATTTTGAAAATTTCGTGTCTTAATTTTTCGTAAAATCGCAAACATCCATTCCACAAGCATTATATACTAGTGTAGTTGAGTCATATATAGTTTTACCACCGATTTTACGCCAAGGTTTCGCCTGCTTTCTTAAAGTGTGCAGTTTTATTTATCAAGAAGAAGAAACATAATATTGGATGAAGCTTATCACGCATACATTATGCTTGGGAAATAATTTAACCACTACTTCACACAGGATCCTACTGAGCTAATCAAGGGAGTACTAGTTTCTTTCTCTTTTAATTACCTTCCTTTATCATAACTTTGATACTTTCTGGGAACAATGGGGACAATGTTCAGCTTAAGTGTATGGAGGGAGAATAAAACGGGAACTTTGAAACTATGCTTATCCTTGATTATTTGTCTTGTCCTATTTCATTTGTGTAATATGCTATGAGAAATGTTTGTTAGGGCAAATTTAGCACCAAATTTAAAAAAATTCATGACATGTACGAGTGGGACTTTAGTCTTAATAAAGCGTCTCATGGATAGGAGTTATATGACTAGCACAAAAACCGTTTATCACTCAAATTCCACCCCAAAAATGTGAGGTTCGACCTAGATCTATAGGAATTAAAGCATTCATCTTTAATGCTTCAAGAGTGTACCGGTAGTATAATAGATTCTAGAACTTGTTTTGTGATGCATTCCGAGATCGCTAGTGAGACTACACTTGTGTAGTTAGTAATAACTAAATGATAAGAGGCATTAGGATAACCCTTGTTTGATACCCGTATTATAATTACTTCTTCCACATCGGTCGAGTAATTACCCCACACCCTTGCGATGTACTCATCCTTAGTACACGATACCCCTAGTTAACCCCTCAGAGCCTATCCTTTTACCGGTTCTCGTGATGTTTCGGTTTTTCAGAATATCAAAGAAGAGCATTGTTCACAATTCACCCCCAAATGTACACCCAAATTGCCTTAGCCTACCTTGTATGCACTCACCTTTAGTGCATTATTGTTATCATACTAAACCTTTAGTTCAATTATCTAGTTACTTGCATGGTTGCTAAGTCGAGTCATATCTTTTGTACACAGTTTTGGATGATTGGGACTCATGGGTAAAGTAAAATTTTATGGAGTGACGGGAAAGAACGTTAAATTCAAATTCCCTTTATTTACGTAATTAAATACTCCGTGTGTTTTGATCTTTTCAAATCAAAGCCAAATTAGTGTTAGAGTAATGAAAATCAAGTGTAGGGATGCTCCTATAAATCCTTTATATTTTGATGTTATCGAGAGGATGGTAGAGTAAAAGTGTATGCAAAAAAATAAAAATAAAAATAAATAAATAAATTAAAAAAAAATGAAAAATGAAGAAAAAAAACATACGGGATACCATCCTACATCTCTCTTTATATTTATGTATGTTTGTTTAAGTTATCTAGAGTTTAGTGAGTCGAGTCATGGCTTAGCAACGCCATTCTTTTCATGCTTGTAACATAAGATTTTTGACTTGCCACCACTAAATCGCCTATCCAACCAAACCCTTTGTTTCTCTACCGTAAGCCTAACGTTACAACCCTTTTAAAGACCTCTTAGATGGTTGTTCCTAGGTGCTTACGCCAAAGCGGTGGAGGTTTGATCTAGTCTCAAGCCTATGGTAATCTATGTACTATGACCAAGTAATGAGTGTTTATCTTCCATTTCCATTTACTATATTTCATATACACCCGAGAGATGAGAGAATCCAAACACCCTATGTGAGGTGCTAGTATATAATTTCCGTGCTTGTTATGACTATTGCGGTGCTTTTACTTGTTGTGAATTATGTTAAACCATTGCTTCATGCCCCTAACTTATAAATTGATTAGTAAAGCAAATTTGCTTGAGATAACGCCTAAAATGAACATGTTTTTAGTAGCGTTATTGTTAGTTTTGTGCATGATAATCGGCTATATTTACTCATAATCATGCAAAAGTGCAAAGATGCGATTGTGTATGTATATGTAGCCGTATCACGAAGAATGAAGAAATGAAGTTTTATGCACATTTGGAAGATTCTCGAGGAAGGAAGTCGAGCTAGGAAGCTTTTGGATTCAATGATTAAGAAACGCAATGATTTCTAAGTATCTACGGCAAGGAAAGATCAAGTTTTGCCTTGGAAATCATCACGAGAGCAAAGAATGAAGCGATAGGAGAAAAGTCAACAAAAGTCAAAATAAGACAAACCCACCGATCGGTCACAACCCGAACCGGATCCGGTGGGCGAATGGTCAAAATCCAACCGATTCGGTTGGAGTAGAAACCGATCCGGTTTCTCACGCAGCTACACAATGTTGCATTTATTGTTGCCTTAACTCCCATAATCATTGGAGTCCGATCATTTCTTGACATTTACTTGTTGGGGACGTTTTTGGTCGGTTGAGCAAGCACATTTGGCTATATAAAGAACCTAGTCCTAGTATACTAGGTGTGACACAACCAAAATTGTATTAGTTTACACCAAAACTAATACCAACCATATTATTTAGCCCAAAAGCTTAGTTCTTACCGAAAAACGCCCAGAGCAAGGAGGAACAATTCTCATCCATAGTTTTGGTAGTTTGGAGTTGTACGGTGAATCTAGGTGATTGAGGCGCGTGGTTGCTACAATCCACTAATTCTAATTCTTGTAATCACAAAAGTTTAGGTATTCTATGAACTTTGTTATGGAATTCTATTCTCTTGAATTGTTGGAATTACTTTGTTACTATTTGTGTTTAGTTATTATTATTATTATCATGGAGTAGTTTTGGGATATACTTGTGTGTTGGGATGTAGTTAATCATATTAGTGTTCTCAAAATGTGATGCATGTACATATGATCTTGTTTAAATGAGTTTGTTGGAAAATACTAGTCTTGGTTTGATTTGTTGATAAAACATGTTTTAAGAAAAAGGACCGAAAGGATTTCTCTTGTGTTTTATTCCAAAAGTGAAGTGACAAACTAGTATGGGGATATGGTGATTGACAACCACCATGTTTGCTTATTAAAACAAGACTAGGAACATTTTCATCACGAAGGGTCGAAAGATTCGTAAGAACAAATTTAATAAGAACATGTTGCAAACAAATGGAATTTCTATAGGATAATCATTGGGATAAGGACCGAAAGGATTACCTAAATGTTTTTGTTCTTAGAATGATTTTTACAAACACATACCATGGTTGGGGAATCATTTGCTTATGATTTGTGCATCATATTAAGAGTATACACCAAACCTTCATGAATACTATTTATGATTGATTATAGACTACACACAAGTATATATATATTTCTTATTGAATTTCACTAGAACATAATTATTTGAGGAAGCCTTGACAAGCTTTCTTGTTGGAATCTTTTCAAACAAATCAATTTCATACACAAAATCCTTGGGACGATCTCGACTTACCAAACTTTGCTATTATGGACGAGTATACTTGCTCGTATGTGTTAATAGGTTAGACGGTTAAATCGTGTTTATAAATTTTTAAAACTTGCACCATCGTAGCACATCAAGTTTTTGGCGCCGCTGCCGGGGATTTTCTTTAATTTTCTTTGATTTTCTGTAAAATTGATAAGTATTGGAAATAAATTTGTTTTTAAAAAAAAAAAAAAAAAGTTTTTGGTTACAAACTAACCGATTCGGTTGGTTATCCAACCGAATCCGGTTAGACCTTCTGTGTAATTTTAGTTGCGATTTTATTTGTTCTAGTCTTCTTAGTTATTTGTCTTATGATTCTTAGAGTAATTCTGGTAATTTTAGATTCTATTTGCAGATTATGTTTTGTAGTTTAATTATTTCCTAGATTTATTTTCATTTTCTTTACATTTGTTATTTATTAGTTTATTAAGTTTTAGTTAATTATAGTTGTTATGGTTAATGATTAGATAGTTATATTTTTCGCTTATAAGTTTAATTATTTTAATGATAGATTTTAATTGGTAGTTTTATTTAGTTTTAGTTTAATGAGTTTTATTATGATATTAAATTGTTGGTTTATGAAGAGTTTTCTTTATTAACTAGAGTTTAGTACATCTTAATGATTCCTTAATTGCATTAAATTCCGCTTATTTATTATATATATATAAAATATATATATATATATATATTATATATATATATATTATATATATATATATATATATATATATATATATATATATATATATATATTCGATCAAACCGATCGGTTGCAACCCGCAACCGGATCCGGTTCGAGTTTCGTCTAAATTATTTTCAACTAACCGATTCGGTTGGTGAACCAACCGAATCCGTTGGTGTTTCGTGTTGATTTTATTATTTTTAGGTCTTGAGTTTTAACTTGTGTTTTTTTTAGTTTTGTTAAGTGTCTTACATTGTTTAGTCTATGTTTCTATAGTTTGTTCTTGTTTTTACTAACTCTAACGCTAATAATTCGTGTTTTGTTTTGTTTTGCTTTGTCAAGTTGTCTAGTAATATGGATAGTTTGAGTGGAATCTCGGAATACCTTCGTACTTTGGATGAAATGTTCAAGGATACCGGAAGTTCATTGGAAAAGATTGGAGGTATCTTGGAGGAAAGTAAGAAAGAATTGGGAATTGATACGGGTAATATGGAGGAAACTGGTGAAAATAAGGTTCAACTACCCAAGAAAGGAAGAGTCGTAGTGTTCACACAAGCACCTTTAACGATGTATGATTCACCGCTAATGAGGTTTGGAACGCCTTGCAGTGTGGAAGGAATAAGTGCTTGGGACGCGCAGCTTAATATGGCTTATGGAGAAAACTATATTTTGGAGAAGGTTCTTGACGAAATTGGTCATGTACGATTGGACTATGAAGCATATGGAAGAAGGATGGTCAAAAATCTGAAGGTCAATATTCATGGACATATTTTTGAAACTGATTTTGTTGTGTTAGAAGAAGGGAATGCGGATGAACCTAATGTGTGTTTTGGTCGAGATTTTCTTGTCACGACCAAGTGTCAAGTGGATTTTGCAATGGGAGAGATGAGAATTAATATAACTGATTTGGAAGAAGGAAAAGGAGTAAACGAGATGCTAGTGGAAGTTTGTGCAAACATGGAAGAGAAAGAGGTGGAAGTAGTTAAGATGGGAAAGGCAAATCGGAAGAAACCGACATCAAACAAACTAACCCCAACAACAACCTCCACCACCAAAAATGACTCCACACCATCATCACCAACTACTACTTTCAAACCCTTAACCGACAAACAAAAAGAAGCTATTTTAGAGAACCTAGAACAAAAGTTTCTTGAGCTTAATGAAAAGAAACCGTGATAGAAGTACTCCAAGATTATGTGCTTTACCGTAAGAAGTTGGATGCATTGATGCTAGCAAGGGCTAGGTTGGAAGAAAAGAATCTCACGGAGGAGGAGCGAGATCAAATTTTGTTTAGAGGCATGCCAAGGAAGGAAAAGGATCCGGTAATTTTGTGTTGCCGATCAAAGTGAATGGGACTACACTGCTTATGCTTTAGCCGATACGGGTCGAGTGTTAATGTGATGCCGTATCCATTGTTTAAAACTTTGGGACTAAGTAATCCGCAACCTAATCATTCGAAGCTTACTATGGCGGATAACTCTCAAGCGAAGGCAATGGGAGAGGTGAAGAATGTGAGAGTGCAAATTGGATATCAACCGTATTTGGCAGATTTCCTTGTCCTAGATATTCCGGTGGACAAGAGTTTACCACTACTATTGGGGAGACCATTCTTACGAACTTGTGGTGCGATTATAGACATGGGAAGAGGCACTTTGACTATTGATGATGGGATTTCGAGGCAAACATACTACCCAAAACCAAGAGGACCAACTTTGGAATTTATGGAGGAGTTAGAGTTGATGGAAGCAGATGAGGATTTAACATGTTTTGAAGTGGGACGTGATGTCCAAGGTAACCCAATGTACGGACCGTTAGCTCCGCCTTATTTTGATATAGAGGACGAAATGGAACGTGCGTTAGCGGTAGAAGCTTTCTATAACCCATTCAAAAACATACTAGTTTACAAAAAGTTGACCGACTTTTTAGGTTCTTTACCGGTGCAACTTAAGAATTTGGAGTGGAGACCCGAAGGGTCGGGACTTACAAGAGACAAACCGAGATGGAGCATGGCATGTTAAGTTCGATATACTATGTCCGGACGGACGAAGATTCATGAGAAAATTCAAAACTTTTGAAACGCTCCGTGAGTTGACCGGAAAATTTCAAAGCGAGGATATTCTAAGACAAGAGTATTTTGAGGAATTTTGAGGAGAAGACAAGAGGTCGTAATAAACAAGCAATTATTGCTTGAATTTCATGAACTATTTCTTTTGATTTGATGCATTTAGGATTTTTGTTTCTTATTTAATTTTTCATTTTATTTTTATGATTGAGGTGATTTGGTTAATGCATTATAACTATGAGTTTTGAGATGAATTTTGGTTTAGTTCATTAGTATGATGAGTTGAGATTTTTAGATTGGATGATTGTTCAAAATTTCATATGGTGGATGAATGTTGTGTGAATCTTTAGCAGGATTTTTGAGTAAAAATTGTTGCTTGGAAGGTAAATGCCTAAGTAACATGTAAAAATGCAAAATTTTGCGAAATGCAAACCGAAACGGTTGTGTCCTTGATCGAACCGGTTGCAATTGAGTATAAAACCAAAAATTCATTTTTCCGAAAACACACACACACTAATTCTCCAAAGGGTTTTGCAAAATTCGCCCAAGAGAAGTCGATTGAAGGTTGTTTAAGTTGTAGGAAAACATCATGGCACCCAAACAAGTAAGCATCTACAGTCAATTAACTCAATTAAGGTTTTATTAGAGCATTTGATTCGAATTGGATATTAGGTCACCAATTTGGGGGTTTTTGTTATAATTCGAATTAAGTTGTAATATTTTAAGATTGAGTGGGTAATTGATATAGGAGTGCATTGCAAGAAGGATTGGATTGATTGATTCAACATAGGATGAATAATAGATGATTGAATTTTCGGATTTAATTGGGTTGTGCTATTGAATCAAGATAAGTTGAAATTAGTGATTCCTTATGATAGATGATGCGTTTTTAGGAGTGATAGATGCCACATTATTGATTAGGACTAATGATTGAAGGATATAGGCTTATCAAGTTGAGTTCTAAGATGGTGATGGATGATGTTTGATGATTTGAAAAGCGAGTTTAGAGTAATTCAAGGATGTGGAAATCATTGAGGATGATAGAATGCGATCTAGGAGTGGTTTGGACTTAGAAAACTCGAGTGTAGAAGGGTTTTTAGAGGCAAAAGCCTTATGCAGGCTGCATAACCGATTCGGTTGCGCATTGCAACCGAACGGTTGGATTTTGGTCATTTGAGTAACCGATTCGGTTTCTCACGAACCGAATCCGGTTACGGTTTCTGTGTTTGAATTTTTGAAATTTTGAAATGGATCTTAGGAGGTTCCTTGAACCTTCTTGTTTGTTCTAACACTCTCATATGGTCTTTTATTTGTGATTTCTACAGAGAATTATTGTAGGTAGCTCGAGCGAGGAGGCAATTCCTATAAACCCGCTTGTTACGAAATTTTGTCAAAGGAATGAGAAGAAGAAGGTTAAGTATAGTGTGAAGACGGAGGCAAATGCTAATTTAAAGTTCAAAAATCTCACCGACGGGGAGAAACATGCTTTTCGGGAAAGGTTGTCGAAACTGCAACATAGGACATGTTTGGTTCCGAGGGTGATTGATTGGGATTTATTTGAGGAATGTGATTGTGAAGATGAGTTAAGAGGAATGATGCGAACGCCTTATGTATATCCGTGGGATGGAGATTCGCTCAATGATTTGTCATGGGAAAGAGCATTTAGCGTCAATGAAGAGGTCTATCGAGAATGGTGTATGGAGTTCTTTTCAACCATGTATTTTGAAAGAAAGGTGGATGTTCGAAACTTGATGAAGGAAATTTGTGTTTGGTTTAGGCTTTGTGGTAGGGATCATGCTTACACTTTGCCGCTTTTGGCGTGGCTCTTGGTTTGTATGAGCCACATGAGGTTAATCATCGATTATTTGAAACTCACTTTTCTAGACTTTGAGGTTTGAAAAGACTATCCTAGTATTCCCGCTTATTGGAATCAAGTGGGAGATCCTACTTGCGCTAGGAGGAATGCCTCAACCATCGTGAATCCGTTGATGAGGATACTTCACAAGTTGATAGTGACCGGCCATTTAATAGATTTGGAAGCAGGACAAATGTCGAAACCGGACTTATGGGTTATGAAGTTGCCGGAGGAAACTAAGGACGGTAATGCGCTTTGCGAGATAGTCGAATATTTGTCTAGGAGAGCCCGGGATCAAGAGCAACAAGAATATTTGTGGAGGACATTTTGTGACAAAATTGGCGAAGAATCTTGGGTATTATGTTGATGAGGAATTGGCTAAGTGTGGAGAGCCAAAGTATAGTGATACGTGGATCGCACAAGGTTTTGGTAATGCTTTGAATAGGAGATTGAAAACCTTAGGGTTATGGATTGAACCAAGACAACAACAACAACCACCACAACAAAGAAGGGAGTATACCAATGGAGAACGTGCAAATGGGTACGCCCAGTAGTTTTGATTCGGGTTGGGAGAGTGGAACCAACATTTAGATGAGATTCAATGTAGGGATGTATGGAGAGACTCGATGATGTTGAGAAACAACTACATCAATGATTATTCCATGCCTATCTTTCAAAACATGGCTCGTGAAGCCAATTATGAGTTGCCACCCTACAATCCACCCAATGTTCCACCATATCCTTTTCCTTACACTTTTATCCTCGACCCTATCCGTATCCATATCCCGGTACGCACCATTTCCGATCCAAGACCCCATATGGTCGACACCGAAGTTGGTGGAGCAAGCCACGATGTTGGAGGATCGTCATCGAGTTGGAGGAAAGAAAAGAAGAGGAGAGTTCGTTCGAGATTGTGGACGAAAACTACGTAACCGAAAGTGATGATGATGAGTATGATGATGAAGAAGGAGATGACATGAGCGAGGATGAAGAGTGATCGTGGATCATTCGTGAATTATGGTTTCAAAAAAAAAAAACAATGGGTTATGATGTGTTAAACAATATTATTTCTATTATCTTTTTAGGATGATTAACATGTTTTGCTTGGTTTTATCTAGTTTTTAGTTGCATTTGTTTGTTTTGTGTATTGCGTGTTGCAGTTTTTGTTTGCAGGATGGATGTGTCGGAAGCTTATTGATGGTCAAATATTTGGAGTTGGATAACTCACATGCTTTCTTATGACCCAATATGCATATTGCATATTCTATCCCGTGGTATCTTTTAACTATTTCTTTTCCCATTTTCTTTACTTTGAAGTTCATTTTCATTACATTGAGGACAATGCAAAACTTAAGTATGGGGGAGGGAAGAAAATAGGAAAATGATGAGCATTTTTATTTTTTTAGATAACTTTTGGATGCAAGTGATTAGAAGAAATTCGCCCTTGTTGGTCTAAGTTGTTTTCACGCATTATTGATATTTAAAATATATAACTTGGGATTTCAATGGTAAAATGAGGATTTTGAAATTTTTTTGGATTTGAACCAAATTACGGAAGTAATTCATTTTGGATTCGATAGCATTTTCTAGCATGCATAATAGCCTTTTTCCACACATTTGTGAGGTTTCTTTTTGTATAAAACACATCTTTTGTTTTATATTTGCTATGAGTGTGCCGTGATTATGTCGATTCTAGAACTTGTACTAGTTATGCATTACGGTTAAAATCACTTTCGAGTGGTCTAAATATGTTCAAATGATAAGAGGCACCTTAGGATTTAACCCAAATGGCCTTCCATTTTACATCTAATGATATATTAGCTAACCACATCGGTTAGTTAACCACCCATATGGACCCATTTGTTAGTGCTCATCTTTAGCACTAGATACCCTTAGTACACCCTTCCGAGCCAATCTTTTCGCTTTGATAAATTCGAAAAATACAAAAATATTTTACACTTTCAAGCTTTAGCCAACCCTTATCAAGTCTATTGGTTTGTTGCTAGTTGTTTGGAATGATTGGATTGTTTTTGATGATTATGAAGAAGCTACACTTTGTTTATAGTGTGTACCATTCTCCATCTTGGATGAAAGAGACGCTTTCTCGATTTTTTTTTTGTGTATGCTTACACTAAGTGTGGGGAACTTTGAAAAAAATGGTTATAGCCAATGTGCTATATGGTTATAGCCAATGAGCTATATGTTTGGATATCGATTAGCCAATGTGCTAAGACGTGATATATGTATTTGGAGATCGATATGAGAAGAGGTGAAATAATCATTTTCGGGATTGTGGTTTGTATGATGGCTAGCAACATGGAGGTTTAGACTTGATTTTATTTTTATTTTAACACCAATTTCATAACTATCCCATGCCTTATCCATACCTTTTATGAACCCTTAGCCTTAACGTTATAACCCGAATAAAAGCCCTCTTTGATGAATTTATTTTCTTTGTTTTGATACTTGTACAAGCTTATGGTAAAAAGCATTGATCATGACTAGGCAATGAGTGATTTACATATACCCACCAATATATGAGTGTTGAGTGAATTCTTAAAATCATTCGTGAGGTGTTCTAGTTATGTTATCTAAAGTATTTGGTTCATTTTAAAATTTTTCACATATTATAAGCAAGCCAATGATTATCTCTTTTGGGATAATTGTTACATTTTTAGAACCATGGTGTCAAAGACCATTGAAATCAATCTTTGCAAATGTTAGACCTACTCGAGGGCGAGTAGAGCTTAAGTGTGGGGGAATTTGATAACGCCTAAAATGAACATGTTTTTAGTAGCGTTATTGTTAGTTTTGTGCATGATAATCGGCTATATTTACTCATAATCATTGCAAAAGTGCAAAGATGCGATTGTGCATGTATATGTAGCCGTGTATCACGAAGAAATGAAGAAATGAAGTTTTATGCACATTTGGAAGATTCTCGAGGAAGGAAGTCGAGCTAGGAAGCTTTTGGATTCAATGATTAAGAAACGCAATGATTTCTAAGTATCTACGGCAAGGAAAGATCAAGTTTTGCCTTGGAAATCATCACGAGAGCAAAGAATGAAGCGCATAGAGAAAAGTCAACAAAAGTCAAAACAAGACAAACCCACCGATCGGTCACAACCCGTAACCGGATCCGGCTGGCGAATGGTCAAAATCCAACCGATTCGGTTGGAGTAGAAACCGATCCGGTTTCTCACGCTAGCTTACACAATGTTGCATTTATTGTTGCCTTAACTCCCATAATCATTGGAGTCCGATCATTTCTTGACATTTACTTGTTGGGGACGTTTTGGTCGAGTTGAGCAAGCACATTTGGCTATATAAAGAACCTAGTCCTAGTATACTAGGTGTGACACAACCAAAATTGTATTAGTTTACACCAAAACTAATACCAACCATATTATTTAGCCCAAAAGCTTAGTTCTTACCGAAAACGCCCAGAGCAAGGAGGAACAATTCTCATCCATAGTTTTGGTAGTTTGAGTTGTACGGTGAATCTAGGTGATTGGAGGCGCGTGGTTGCTACAATCCACGAATTCTAATTCTTGTAATCACAAAAGTTTAGGTATTCTATGAACTTTGTTATGGAATTCTATTCTCTTGAATTGTTGGAATTACTTTGTTACTATTTGTGTTTAGTTATTATTATTATTATCATGGAGTAGTTTTGGGATATACTTGTGTGTTGGGATGTAGTTAATCATATTAGTGTTCTCAAAATGTGATGCATGTACATATGATCTTGTTTAAATGAGTTTGTTGGAAAAATACTAGTCTTGGTTTGATTTGTTGATAAAACATGTTTTAAGAAAAAGGACCGAAAGGATTTCTCTTGTGTTTTATTCCAAAAAGTGAAGTGACAAACTAGTATGGGGATATGGTGATTGACAACCACCATGTTTGCTTATTAAAACAAGACTAGGAACATTTTCATCACGAAGGGTCGAAAGATTCGTAAGAACAAATTTAATAAGAACATGTTGCAAACAAATGGAATTTCTATAGGATAATCATTGGGATAAGGACCGAAAGGATTACCTAAATGTTTTTGTTCTTAGAATGATTTTTACAAACACATACCATGGTTGGGGAATCATTTGCTTATGATTTGTGCATCATATTAAGAGTATACACCAAACCTTCATGAATACTATTTATGATTGATTATAGACTACACACAAGTATATATATATTTCTTATTGAATTTCACTAGAACATAATTATTTGAGGAAGCCTTGACAAGCTTTCTTGTTGGAATCTTTTCAAACAAATTTATTTCATACACAAAATCCTTGGGACGATCTCGACTTACCAAACTTTGCTATTATGGACGAGTATACTTGCTCGTATGTGTTAATAGGTTAGACGGTTAAATCGTGTTTATAAATTTTAAAACTTGCACCATCGTAGCACATCAATGTCTCCGCTAGCAAAGCAAATACATATAAATTAAGTAGGGAAGCGCGACATGATGTTGCAATTCAATTTGATTCAAATTAAGGTGTACAACATTTTGTCATGTTTCGCCACTATTAATAAGTGAATGTAATTTATTACCATTGTTTTTTATCTACTGGTTAAAAATGTGTTAAAGAGCATAGAAAAATGATTTTTTTATAAATAAAATACAGTTTGTCCTATCAGCGTCACTGCCACCTTTTTGCACCTCATTAACTCTGTTAGGTAGTTGTTGTACACAAATGAGGAAAAATGGGAAAACAATACAAAGCTTTATTGGGAAACCCTAACAGACCTAGGACTGCAGCAAACATTATATTATTTTCTCACCTTTTCGTCTCCTGTGAACAGTCTCATGTTGGAATAATCATGGTTTAATGTTTAAAAAGAAAAAAAAAAACATAAAAGTAACTTCTCTGTGATGAAAGACAAATTGTATGGTGAACTAATTTTAAGGTATACCCTTGTCTGAAATTGTACAAATGTTCACTAGCAACATTTGTAAAGATAAGTGATCAGCTTGGTGTTAGTGCATAGAAACTAAATGTAACGGCAACATTAGAGTTTCATAAGAATTTTCTAGAAAAAAAAAGACTCTAGAACTTGTAAATTTTTCGTAACAGCTGTCAGAACAGTTAGGCTCACGAAACTTATGGCTACAACCATAATGTACATGCGGTTGCTTTGCCTAATAAGTTTTGCAAATACCATGGCTACAAGCACAATGTATATGTGACTGCCTAGCCAAATAGGCTTTGCAAATACCATGGTTGCAACCACATTGTACATGTAGTTTTCTAGCCAAATAGGTTTTGCAAATACCACGGTTGCAATCACATTGTATATGTAGTTGCCTCGCCAAGGTATATTACAATACGCGGTCATCATCGTCTCAAAAGGTTAACCATAAGACATTAAAGTAAGTAACTTGAGTGTGTGTATAACAGCTTAATCGTAGCATCAAAACATATACGTGACTAAGAATGCTTAAAGTAAAATAAAGTATAAAATTAACAGGACTTCTTGCGCAGCACCTTCGTTGTATTTGGACTTATGATGAGAGACAAAAATGAGTGATGAACCAAGTTTAAGGTATAAAGGTTTCTGCTGAAATTTAAGAAAGTGTGACCACTTCGATTGTCAAAACATGTATAGGTAGAGGAGTACTTACCGTTTCTGGATTTGGTCCGTTTAACTTTTTTAACTTTTAAACGCCTAACGACAACGTTAGACAGCACCGTCTACGTTAACGCGAAATAACAACAGGCAGGCCAATAGATAACGAAGAACCGGTAGTATTCATCAAATGGCGGCGTTTTCGCAAACACTTAGTTCTTCAACATGTGTAGACATAAGAGGTGTGGCAAAACATTTAGGTTCAGAACACTTATTGTTGCAATCACAATGTATATGTAACTGCCTTGCCAAATAAGTTTTTGCAAACACCATAGCTGCAACCACAGTGTGTATGGAGTTACCTTGCCAAAGCATATTGCAATATGTGGTCATCACTACCTCAACAGCTTAAACATTAGACGCCCAAATTATACTATATCTTAAATGGCGTGGAAAACGATGTTAGCTTACCAAATACTCTGATTTTTAAAATGAAGGTTGTTGAGGCCACTATCTATGGCACTCAACCGTCCTTTCATCTTATAGATAACGCAAAGCAGCAATATTCGCTAAATGGCGTTCTTTTTGTAATGTGGCAACATTTACAGTCAGAACACTTATGGCTGCAACCACATTGTATATGTGGTTGCCTTGCCAAATAAGTGTCACAAAGACTTCTTTGTTTTCAAAACAGAGGTTGATGAGGCAACTATTCGTCGCACAAAACCATCCTTCCATCTTCAGATTAACTATATATACCACGTACAGAAAGAATACTATTGTCAAGTAATTTACTGTGCTTAGAGCATTAGGTACATGCCAACAACTTCATATCATATAATTAGCATCTAGTGCTCTAAGCACAGATAAGTTGCTCAATTTAGCTTGTTAATACAAATAAGCCGTAAAAACGTTTATTTATATTTTACGATCTTCTAATGTTTTGTCGATAACAAACGTAAAATCATTTTAACGAAACAAATAAAATACGTAAATGGTTTGAGCCAATAGTTTTCTAACACACTTACGTTTTCACATAAAACACTAAAACAAGTATAAGTGATTTTATGATTTAATAAAATACATATGTACAACAACTAGTGTTTACATATTGGGCAAATATATACATAACTAGTATGTATTATAATGGGTAAAAACTACAACCCATGGAGCATATCCATAACCCATGGTATTGACCCATATCCATTTGACTAGATGCATTGCATCTATTAGATACATTGTATCTAATGAAATACCCATGGACCAACCCATAACCCATGACCCATGACCCATAACCAAAAACCCATGGGCAAAGGGCGTCCCACGGATCCCGAGAATACACTAGACGGATCCTCGAGGAGGGATCCGTGGGATCCGAGGAACAATAACTAGTTTTATTCTATAAATAGTGAGCCATTTCTTCCTTTTGGGTTGCCACTCCCACACATACTTTCCCCAAGTATTGTAACTCTCTAACCACTGATCCTAAGGGATCTTTCTATGTAGTTTGTCTTTTGTTTTTGTGTGATTCTCTAGGTTCCTCTTAAAGGCGAGATCACCACTTCTTGAAGTCGAGCAAGCTCAAGTCCATGAGTTGCCATGCTTCGTCATCATCAAGACTACTGAGGTTCTCTTGTTGATACTTCTTTCTTCCTCCATAGAAGTGTTGTGTCGAAGGCATTAGTGAAGGATGCCGAAAGAGTCAAGACGAAAGCATTAGTGAAAGGTGCTTAACGTCCGTGTCAAAAGCATTAGTGAAGAATGCTAAAGGAGTCAAGACGAAGGCATTAGTGAAAGGTGTCAAGCGTTCGTGTCAAGGGCATTAGTGAAAGATGCCTAGGAGTCAAATCAAGTGGCATTAGTGAAGGATGCCAAGGTCGTATAATCGATGAGGTGCATCGTTATACAAATAGTGATAGTTTGTTTCCAAGGATGTTGATATCCTTGATGGTGTTGTAATAAGGAGTGGGTCTCCTTTGGGATTAGGTGTTGTGTAGTGTTGGGTAGTAGTTCCTCCATTGTAATGGAACTCGGTACTTAGCCTAGTACCGGATAAAGGGTAGGCAACGTTGTGGTAGGTGTGGTTCACCTTGGTGAAAGAACCCGGTGGTTAGCCTAGTACTAGAAAAAGAGTAGGCGACGTTGTGAAGGCTTCTCCGCCATAAGGAGTTGGTGTCGTGTAGTGATTACGAACTCTCGAGTAGGTGACTGGGGAGTGGTGTAGGGCAAGGAAGGTGTCCTTGTAGCCGAACCACTATAAATACTCGTGTCGTGGTTATGTGCTTCTTACTCTTTATCTTTCATTACACTTTTATATATCTATCTATCAACGTCCAACATACACATCTAAATAGATTGACATAAGTCGATCTAAATATTTTAAAACGAAGTTTTAATTGGTAAAACTATTCAACCCCCTTCTAGTTTTCCACAATTGGCATCAGAGCTTCGTTACCAAGTTTCTTAGAGTATGTTGTACTTTAAAAACTTGATACGATCCGTGTATGTTTGAAAACTACAAAGAAGGAAATCTTTTAAAACATTTTTTTTTCTCTTTCATGTTGGATATTGATAGATTATTCTAACATATTCTTTTCAAGAAATCTTCATGCTAGGATCTCTCCAAAACCTTCATTTCTATTCAAAGAATAATGAAGTCAACTTTCAAGAAAGAATCTAAAAGTAATCACAGCCTACTTATTCTAAGTACAACGGATTACTTTAAAAGCTCATGAAGTATTTTTGGTCTTATATCTTCACAAACCAAAATCAAGAGCATAGATGCATGTTTACTCTTCATTAGCTAGCTTATATTTACATGAATATGTTAATATTTTTTTTTTAAATGCTAGTCTTTCAAAAAGTCTCCTTTCTTTCCGACTTACTCATCATCATGAATAGTATTCCTTTTGATCTCGTCAAACTAACGCTGTCGTCACAAATGGATTCTCGATAATTAATCAAATCCGTTGACCAAACATTATTTATTTTATTCTTTTTCCCAAAACTATTTTTGTTCCATAAGCTATTTTATAACTTATAACAAAATATTGCCAAACACTCCTTTTACATCTCTGATGGCGGATCCTCTAGTTGTACTAGCCGGATCCCTTATACAAGGGATCCGGGGAACGTGGGATGAAAACATTTATACGCTTTTCAAAACCAAACACCGCTCATTTTCCTCTCCCACAAAACACAAAAATGATCCAAGAGTTGGTTTCATCCTCATAGGACTCCATATCCTCAAAGTATTCTTCTCTAGAACATCATTGTAAGTAATTACACTAACATGTTCTAATTTTCATCATCCTCATCCTAGGGTTTATGGTTTCTCAATTTTAATCAATTAATTTAATTAGGTTTTCCAAAATTGATCATTAAAAGGGCTTTCACATAACTAAGATTACATTGTGTTCACAACATTGTTAATACAAATCAAAACCATAAACCCATCTCAACAAATTTTGCCTAATTGGAATATTTGTGTTTCTAGGACCAACCATGCCTAAAGCCACTCAACAAGACCATCATGATACCGTCCATTACCTCACCCATTACTATCGGAAGAGGATTGTCAAAACCGACCACAAAGTCTTCAAAAGACTTGAAAAATGACTTATCCACGAAGGTCGTGTAGTCAAGGAATGTTTCCTTGAAGATACCGACATTCGTCAAGTCTTCTCGGCAATCAACTTTGATTGTCTTCTTGACATTGATGAACAAATTTGTCCGGTTTTCATCTTTGAATTCTACAAAAGCATTAGGATCATTCGAAACACCGATGATAGCATTTCAATCGCTTTCATCATCAATAAACGAAGCTTCACTCTACCTCTCAACACATTCGCTCAAATCCTTCGTCTTCCTTGTGAAGGAATTTGTATGTACTCTCAAGATTGGGCAATATCCTCTCAAGCTTTTGCTCTTGATCCCAAACCAATATACCATACTCCTCTTGATGAACCCGAAACTGTTCGAGACACCATCTTCAAAATTAGAGCCGACCAATCCCGTCTCAACCGAAACAAAAAGCTCATTCACCGTGATCCCTTTCAAATGGAACTCTTCGAAATGCACCCCATTTTTAGAAAATGGGAAGAAATTCTTAGGGAAAACGTCATTAGCCTAGTTGGTAACAAGGATCATCCAAATGCATGTCTCGTGCAAATGATTTATTGCCTCATTCACCAAAAGCCATTTAATCTCGCCTATTACATGGTGAAGAGAATGGTCGGGGTATTCAAAGTTGCCAACATGGTACTTCCATATGGTATGCTTCTAACACGACTTTGTAAGTATGTTAGTGCATTGCAACCATCTCCTATCAACGATGATCATTTCCTTTCCGATCACGTCATGGTACCTCTTACCAAACAACCCCCTAAACGGTTCATGGTCAATGGAAGAAAACCTAAAGCTCTCTCGGACTCCTCGGACGGAGAAGAAGAAGAAGAAGAAGAAGCAAATGTCGACCCCGTAGCTAACATCGAATTGGACCCCTTTGATTACTATCAACAACTTCCAACTCTTCCAAACGAGACCGCGGAATTCAAACAATTAAGGGGTATGATTCAAAACCTAGCTCACTACGTCACGAAGTCGGGAAAGAGGAAAAGAAAGGATTGACGAAAGAGACTATAGGACTATGCTTGTTTTTAGACATTTGATGTGTGTATGAATGATTATGTTTTAGCACGCTTGTTTGGGTTATCTTGGATATTTTCATTACCACTATTATCTATGATATGTTTTATGTGATAACATGTTTTTGTTGTTGTTAAATTTAATGGTTACTAGTGCATATAGGCTGGTGCAAATATTGCATTACCTTCTGTGATGGTTCTGATCTGCAGATGCCGGATCCCTAGGATTAGCCTAGACGGATCCCTCCCTTGAGGGAACCGTGGGATCCGTGACAACAGATCAGCAATACAGATTCCCATACATCAAAACAGCTCACTAGATCACTTCACACTAGCTAAACATAAGACCTTAGAACCCAACTAAGTCTTCTTCAAACATGAGAAAGCTTCAAACTCACCCATAGCTTACCTAGGATCTAATTCAAAGTACTTTTGATTTATCAACTCATCAAAACTCACCATATTTCCGCTTCAATACTCACACATTGCTTTTCACATCTCAAAACACTTAGGTGGACATATTTATCAATTTTAGGAAATTGTTTCTAGCCATCTTTATCTCAAAACGGGTCAAAACTAGTTTTTCAATTCTTTTAATTTTTGAGGATTTTTCAAACTCCATCTCAAGCTTACATCTGATCTCTAGGATCATTTATTATAACTTGACACCATCAAAATTCTTAATCCTTGAACACCCATTGGTGGTCATAAAGTCTCATTTTCCTTCCATAAAAGGCAATCATTAGCTATATCACTCATTGCCCTTGATCATTCAAGTACACCTTCATTTAAGATACTTAGGAGGATTGAAACACTCAAAATGGTATAGGCTTTAGACCTTAGAAACATCATTTTTACCCTTTCCTAGTTGCTGAGAGCCGGATCCCTAGGATTAGCCTAGACGGATCCCTCAAAGGAGGGAACCGTGGGATCTGGGTGGCAGATTCATGTCAAGTCTAGCTTAAACAATCATTTCAAGCCATCTTGCTAACTTGAACACTCCACCTCATCTTAATTGAGTCCCTAGATCAAGACAACTCAAGTTGACTCTTGTGCATGCTAATCATCACATTCCTAAGAATCTTAGTGGCTTAAGTCTTGAATGCACTTGCCAAATTCTTCCCTTTATAAGTCATCTTGCTAGAATCCCTTAGTCATCAAACACAACATAATTCTCAGCAATTAGAAACATCTTCTTTAGTCATTTCATCATGAGGAAAGCTCCTAGTGCTAACTCATCCACCCAAGAAACTTGCTCGTGTTGTACACGAAATTTCCTCAACCGAATCATCTCCGTCAAATCCACAAATGCAAGGATTTCTCCTCCACCAACTCAACCAATCAAACCAATCCCCAAGAGAATTGTTCCCACAAAAATATCATCACCAAACTCTACAATTCCTACTAAACCAAACACACCCTTTTCAACCCAATCAACATCATTGGTGCCTAGAGCAATATCATTTACCACCTCACAATCATCTCCACATTCCTACAACTTAGAGGACTTACCCCCTAGGCCATCTCATCCTCCACCATTACCGACACACTCTTCACTAGAGAAGATTGTACAACAAAACCAAGGTGTTGAATCAACACTTGCACCAATGTCAATTTCTCCATTTCCCTCTAATGGTCCATTTTGGATTATGAGGAGACATCAAAGTCAACCACCCGACCACATGGAAGTTGACACTTCCCTACCTCCACCATCAACCCTTGTTGAGCCACCACTTAATGTGCCTCCACCAATTCCTCCTTCATTTGAGGATCTTCAACCCACTTCACTTGAACCTCCGCTTCAAGACGCTCAACTTTTACCACCATCCTTTCAAAACCATGACAAGGATTGCTATCATTGTCAACATGTTGAAAGGTTGATACATGAACTACGTGAAGAGCAACGTTTCATGTTTTATCACCTCCTCGAACGTTTCGATGAGGTCAACAAACCTAAACAACCATGAGCCTAAGGATTAAAACGGTGTCCTAGTCTCAAACTTAACTTAGAACGTTTAGGAATCCCATTTCATGTTTGATCATCCTTAAGCACGTGGTTGCTTCTTAAGTTTAGGTCACTCATTAGTATTAGAAGAATATGTATTACATGGCTAAATCATTCTCTTAGTTTTAGAGATTTGTTGATTATCTCTTTGTTTTATTGAATGATAACTTATTTGCCATATTGCTTTGAGTATATGTTTGTTGTTTGTATACATATCTCACTTTGATATTAACATTGTTTGTTATATCACCATTCTTGAAAATCGTCACCGACAGACGGATCCTGAAATTGCCTAGACGGATCCCTCAAATGAGGGAACCGTGGGATCCGCGCAACAGAAGACCAATTTCCTACTAACTTGAGTCTTATTTGCAGGAAATTATGCACTATATACTTGTTTTCTAACCTTTATTTTGTAGATTTTCAAAATACACATGAAGACTTTGACACCCTAAGCTAGGGGAGCTTTGTGTCAAACCATACATTGCAAAACCATTTGCAATATAATCCTCATATGGATTACATTTCGTTACGTCCCCTTGCAAAGTTGCAATCATTAAGGGGGAGCGTTATCGTCACTACGACGAAACCATTTGCAACCATAGTTGCAATACATTAGCTTAGTAGTTTTTATTTACTTGACGCCCTCACAAAGGGATGGACTCGTCAAGGGGGAGTTAAGACGAGAACTCTTCCCGTCACTTGCTCTCTATATTTTTTTTTCTTTTACATGTTTTTCTTAAAACATTGTGTTAGTTTCTTTTCGACGCTCTTTTTGTTTCGACAAAAAGGGGGAGAAGAGAGTAAAAACTCCAATTCGAACTTTTACGAATTTTAGTTTTTCCTTAAAATAATTTTATGTTTTGTCATCAACAAAAAGGGGGAGATTGTTAATACAAATAAGCCGTAAAAACGTTTATTTATATTTTACGATCTTCTAATGTTTTGTCGATAACAAACGTAAAATCATTTTAACGAAACAAATAAAATACGTAAATGGTTTGAGCCAATAGTTTTCTAACACACTTACGTTTTCACATAAAACACTAAAACAAGTATAAGTGATTTTATGATTTAAATACATATGTACAACAACTAGTGTTTACATATTGGGCAAATATATACATAACTAGTATGTATTATAATGGGTAAAACTACAACCCATGGAGCATATCCATAACCCATGGTATTGACCCATATCCATTTGACTAGATGCATTGCATCTATTAGATACATTGTATCTAAGGAAATACCCATGGACCAACCCATAACCCATGACCCATGACCCATAACCAAAAACCCATGGGCAAAGGGCGTCCCACGGATCCCAAGTTAATACACTAGACGGATCCTCGAGGAGGGATCCGTGGGATCCGGGAACAGGAACTAGTTTTCTTCTATAAATAGTGAGCCATTTCTTCCTTTTGGGTTGCCACTCCCACACATACTTTCCCAAGTATTGTAACTCTCTAACCACCGATCCTAAGGGATCTTTCTATGTAGTTTGTCTTTTGTTTTGTGTGATTCTCTAGGTTCCTCTTAAAGGCGAGATCACCACTTCTTGAAGTCGAGCAAGCTCAAGTCCATGAGTTGCCATGCTTCGTCATCATCAAGACTAATGAGGTTCTCTTGTTGATACTTCTTTCTTCCTCCATAGAAGTGTTGTGTCGAAGGCATTAGTGAAGGATGCCGAAAGAGTCAAGACGAAAGCATTAGTGAAAGGTGCTTAACGTCCGTGTCAAAAGCATTAGTGAAGAATGCTAAAGGAGTCAAGACGAAGGCATTAGTGAAAGGTGCCAAGCGTTCGTGTCAAGGGCATTAGTGAAAGATGCCTAGGAGTCAAATCAAGTGGCATTAGTGAAGGATGCCAAGGTCGTATAATCGATGAGGTGCATCGTTATACAAATAGTGATAGTTTGTTTCCAAGGATGTTGATATCCTTGATGGTGTTGTAATAAGGAGTGGGTCTCCTTTGGGATTAGGTGTTGTGTAGTGTTTGGTAGTAGTTCCTCCATTATAATGGAACTCGGTACTTAGCCTAGTACCGGATAAAGGGTAGGCAACTTTGTGGTAGGCGTGGTTCACCTTGGTGAAAGAACCTGGTGGTTAGCTTTGTACCGGAAAAAGAGTGGGAGACGTTGTGAAGGCTTCTCCGCCATAAGGAGTTAGTGTTGTGTGGTGATTACGAACTCTCGAGTAGGTGACTCGGGGAGTGGAGTAGGGCAAGAAAGGTGTCCTTGTAGCCGAACCACTATAAATACTCGTGTCGTGGTTATGTGCTTCTTACTCTTTATCTTTCATTACACTTTTATATATCTATCTATCAATGTCCAACATACACATCTAAATAGATTGACATAAGTCGATCTAAATATTTTAAAACGAAGTTTTAATTGGTAAAACTATTCAACCCCTTCTAGTTCTAGTTTTCCAAAATTTATATTTCATTAACGATATTTTTCTTATTAAATAAACGCTATCGCATTTGATCATTTATTTTGAACAATTGATCCGACACTTCCAAAAATTATTCGATATATTTTATACTCATATTAAGATTATAAAAATAATATTATGAGTTTACCGGTGTTTTAAATTTATTTTGTACATAAATTGTTATATTTATATAATTACGACGGTTTTCGTAAATTCTACACGACAATTATTATTTCACTCAATTCTTGCGAGAAATATATTTTTATAATTTTTATGACTTCAATATATTTTATTTTGATCCGTTAAAAGTTATTTTTAGCTAACGCTACCCTAAATGCTTAAATAAATATACAAGTTACTAATTATCCTTAAATAATTATACATTATACTACACTTAAATACTTAATAAAAAAAAATGTATGCTCTAGCTAATTAATACCCCTTGTCGACAAGGGGAATGAGTCACACCAATTTCATCCAAAATATCTAGCTAATACTTAACTTATATTCATTTTATATTAACAAAACACATACAAGTAATATACCAAGTGTGAAAAAAAAAAAAAAAAAAATAATAATAAAATAAAATAAAATCCATCCTCTCTTTCTCTTGCACAAAAACCGGCCACCAAGGAAGAACAAGGAAGAACATCAAAAAAATTTCAAGTCAAGTTATTTACACTCTTAATCAAGGTTTTGAAATAAAAACCTATGGTATTTAGGATAATCCTTGTTCATTTAACCTCATCAAGTAACTAGTAAGCATTTCATGTTCATATTCATCTTTCATATTTATATTATGTTCATTTCATCATGCTTGAGAAAAACATGCAAGTCATATTGATGTCTATACCACTTTTTATTGTTTTTAAGTGTTATAAATATATATTTATCATCCTATAATTACTCCTTGAAACATATCACTTTTGGTGATGTCTAGAAACCCATGACACCCTAAGAAGGTGTATGGTAGGATTAGAATAGCTTCGGAGTTGTTTTGAATTGGTAAGAATAGGTTTTGCGCGAGAAAAACTCATTTCGACAACTTTAGTTAAAGGTCTGATCTTATTTTTAAATTCTGGAATTCTCGACAGTAGTTAAAAAATTTTGGACTAGATATTTAGAAAATATACTTTAAAACGAAACGTGGTCGCTTGAACGGGTTAAACGGAGTTATAACGAAGAAGTTATGCTATTTTAAGTTTAACGACGAAAACTATTTGTTTCAGAAAATTCAGCATGTATTCTCAACTTTTTACGAGTCAAAAATGAGTCTTAAGCGTTATAAAATGTGTTGACTTATCAAATATATATTAATATACTTTAACACGAAGCTAAGGACATATAAAACGTAGAAAACGGACTTGTAACGATTAAATTACACGCTATTTAACAAAGTTGTCGTAACTATATTATATAAGCAAAACTAATATATTTCTATTAGACAAACATTACGGCCGCGAATGACCATGTTGAGGGTCGTTTTTAACATTGATGTAGTACTTTTTATAACATGATGTCTTCTAGTAAAAGTAAGTTTGCCTAGCATATTTTCCAAAATGTTCAACCGTTCATCAAGCGGAGTTGTAATGAATAAAATACGGTCACTTAAACTTTGCCGAAAACCACTCTTAAACAATATTTTGGACACAAGTATCATACTTTACCTATGTTTTTCTCCATAATCGAGACTTCTACGATGAAAACTTAAATGCTAAAACTTTGAGATAATGATACAAGCTTTCCAAAACCGTTGAGTTTGTTTCCTAACACTCGATATTCACTATTTTATGACTAGCTTTTGAGGCGGTTTAGTCACTTTCATGAATTGTCAAATGACATTATTTTACTGACGAAAAGTTATAATTTCTTAATAAATCACTAAATGATTATCGAGGATATCATTTCGACGTAAATACTTGTAAAGTATTTTATAATATGACGAGACGTTATAAACTTTATTTTCAAAAGTGTACAAGTGGTATGGATATCATATGAGTTTGCATGCACGACATTGTTTCATGACTTATATTAGATTATATCATTCATAATAGGTCGCGGTTAGAGAGTTGCACCTCATTTCAGTGTATCTACTTTTGTCATCATAATCATTGCATCAGGTGAGTTCGTAGCCCCACTTTTACTCGTTTAATTATTTTATAAACTCTTCGGGGAGATACATGCTCAACTACTTGCTTTTACTTTAAATTTATATGAACTTAAATATCTTTTGTTTCACTCTATGTGCGCGTGAGTAGATTATGCCCGAACTAAATTGATCACTATGTTATTAACGCTATTAGTTGAAACACTTTCCTTGATTTTGAACCCTTCGACATGTATATTTGAGCTCTTTTAAATTGATTCGGACCCTTTAACATATAAGTGAACACTTTGGACTTGATATGAACCTTTGACATATAGTTAAACTCTTTAACTTGTACAAGGACCCTTTTGATATATTTTAAAACTTGTTTGACGTGATTTTGAACGCTCGACTATCTTGAACCTTTTGATATTATTCAAGCTCTTTGACTGTTTTGAACTTTTGAACTCGACTTAAATCTTTGAACTTAATTACGAACTTTGAACGGAACTCTTGATCTTAAATACAAACTTATGACTTGTTTGAACTTATTAAACCGGACGTGTTATGACCTTGACCTAAAGTCTCCCATGTTCGAGCATCACTATAAAGTCTCCCATGTTCGAGCATCAATATAAAGCCTCCTGGTCCGAGCGAACGTCTCACTATGTTACGGAGCGTTCTCAATTTAAAGCCTCCCGGTCCGGAGCGTAACGCCTCACTATGTTACGGAGCGTTCTCAATCTAAAGTCTCCCTGTTCGAGCAAAGGCAAATTCTCCCATGTTCGGAGTGTTCTTAATTGTATATAATAGTTGTATGATGTACTTGCTCGTACATTCGCATTGTTAGTCTCCTATTAGTAGGTAGTATGGATAGCGCTATTAGAGGTCGGCCAACCTCTCGTCCACTATGTTACGGACGATATTATTTATTCTAGGGCTTTGCACGGCATACATTATTATATATGTGGTGCAATATTGTGAATTATTATGGTAACTTATATTCGACTATTAGACACACTATATTTTGTGCAATGGGTTGTGAACACACAGTTGCAAGTTTTGTATGGGCGGAACTTGGAACTGAGTGGATTTACAATGCCTTTGCTTTGTGAACTCATTTGACATCGTGTGCTTGAACATAAACTAGACATATTTTGGCGGTGGGTTGTGAACACACAGTTGCAAGTTTTGTATGGGCGGAACTTGAACCGAGTGGATTTACAATGCCTTTGCTTTGTGGACTATTCTAGATGACCAAAAACTTTGCTTTTGTTGCATGAACGCTCTTTAAAAGCTTTACTTGTTAACCAAACTCTATGAACTCACTCAACCATTGTGTTGACACTTTTAGCATGTTTTATCTCAGGTATCTAAGGCATTCACTTCATGGCATGCATGTGGACTTATCATAGAGTCGCGGTGTCGACGCGTCTCAACTATATTTTATGCACTTAACCATCGTTTGATTGTAACAAACTTATTTTGGTACCTTGGAAATCTTTTGGGACCTATGTTTTGTAAACTCTAATTATTTTACTGAATCAAACGATATTTTCAAAACGACACTTTAGGTCATTCGATATAACTTTGATGTTATGACAGTCCTCCCCAAGGTATTCCATTCCGCTGTAAAACAGGTAATTTGGGGGTGTGACAGATAACATTTTGAGACGCCTATAAAGACCATAAAAAGGCCCTTAAACGACGTTGTTTTAGGAGTCTTTGTATTGTCTAGCAAGATAATGAACGTTAGGCAAAAGATTAACGAAAAGTCGCAACTGTTCATTAAACGATGTCGTTTTTAAAAGCGCAAATACGGTGTTTTTTCTCACGCCATTTAATAATATTGATAATATTTAGCCGATTGAATCTCTCTATATTTTTTTTATACTTTTGGATTTCATTGTTGCAATACACAAGTATTTATAAGATGAGTAAAAATAGTAAAAACGTTTATTTACACAACTCGTGTATTACATGGGTCTTAAACTAGTATATGTTAATAATAAAATATGTATTTGACATCAATGTTGAATTTTAAACATTAAATCTTTTAATTGACTTGATTAATTAAGGGGATGCCTTGTGTTAATTTTGCCCTTGTTTGGTTTATTATAACTGTGAGATACAAATGATAATGTGTTTATTGATTTATTGAATAATGTACAGAGAGATACCCTACATATATAGCCTATCACATTTATTTATGTTGGGTAGATTGGTAATCACCCTCAATACCAAGCTAATCATATTAAATATACAACTAATGCCAACTAATCAATCCTATTTCTTTGCAAGGACAATAAATATACCACTCGGCATCATGAGGCGGGGTGATGTTTGAGGACGCCTCATCCTGAGCCTTGGTCTCGATGTGATCCATAAGGGAATTACCCCTACAAAGGTTGTTGAAGAAGTAGACCCACGATGAATAATTCATCTCGTCCACATCTAACTTGACGGGATTAGGTTATTTAGGTTAGTGATGGCCATGAGTTTGTCGGAGAGAAGGATGACGGGTTGTGGGGTATTGTTAATGACAGTCATGTTGTATGATGTTGTGAGAAGGATGGGGGTAAGTAGGGTTTTGTATAAGCAAGAAAGAAGCAAAAAAAAAACAGTCGACTGGTTATTAAAGCGAACCAACGATCGACTCTTACCAAAATCATATAATGCTGCCTTCCATGACCCTAATTGGCAAAAAGCTATGTCCGATGAGCACAATGCACTTATTAAAAACAAAACTTGGACTCTGGTACCTCGGCCCACTGAAGCCAATATTATTCGTTGTATGTGGTTATTTCGCCACAAGTTTTTATCTGATGGTACCATTAGTCGCTACAAGGCTCGACTTGTCGCGAATGGCAGTAACCAGATTGAGGGTATAGATGTAGATGAGACCTTTAGCCCAGTTGTTAAACCAGATACTATTAGAACGATTCTTAGTTTGGCTCTTCTCGACATTGGCCGGTTCATCAGCTTGCTGTCAAGAATGCCTTTTTACATGGTGACTTAGCTGAGGCTGTCTACATGCATCAGCCTCCTGGTTTTCTAGATCCTGAACATCCTGATTATGTGTGTTTATTACAGAGGTCTCTTTATGGCCTCAAGCAGGCTCCTCGCACCTAGTTTCAGCGCTTTGCTACTTATGTTCTTCGGGTTGCCTTTACCCATAGTCGTTGTGACACATCATTATTTATCTATCGGCAGGGGACAGATACTGCTTATTTACTGTATGTTGATGACATTGTTCTAACAGCTTCTTCTGAGAGTTTGTTACAGCGAGTTATTGCTTCTTTGCATAAGGATTTTTCTATGACGGATTTGGGACCTCTAACCTATTTTATGGACATATCTGTTACCCGTGACTCTACAGGGATGTTCTTATCTCAGAGGAAGTATGCTACTGAGATTCTAGAACGAGCACACATGGTCGGTTGTAATCCTAGTCGGACTCCTGTTGATACTGAGTCTAAACTGGGTAATGATGGTGACTCAGTGTCTGATCCAACATTATATCGGAGTCTCGCGGGTTCTCTTCAATACCTCACTTTTACTAGACCTGATATTTCATATGCAGTTCAGCAGGTTTGTCTTCATATGCATGAATCCTAGGGAGCCTCATTTCTCGGCTCTTAAACGGATTTTGCGATATGTTTGGGGCACTTTAGATTACGGATTACAGTTGTTCGCATCTTCTACTACTTCCTTAGTTGTTTATTCGGATGCTGATTGGGTGGATGTCTTGTTACTCGGCGTTCTACTTCAGGCTATTGTGCGTTTCTTGGTAACAATCTGCTCTCATGGTCCTCTAAACGTCAACCGACGCCTTCCCGTTCTAGTGTTGAGGCCGAGTATCGGGGTGTTGCTAATGTTGTTGCTGAGACATGTTGGTTACGGAATCTTCTGCATGAGTTACATACTCCTTTGTCATCTGCTACACTTGTTTACTGTGACAATGTCAGTGTTGTTTATCTGTCTTCTAATCTGGTTCAGCATCAACGGATGAAGCATATTGATATTGACATACATTTTGTTCGGGATTTGGTAGCTGCTGGTCAGGTCTGGGTTCTTCATGTGCCTTCCCGCTATCAGTATGCGGATATTTTTACTAAAGGCTTGTCTACCGCATTTTTGAGGAATTTCGATCCAGTTTGAGTGTTCGATGTCCTCACGCTCAAACTGTGGGACAGTGTTAGCTATATATTTATTGTCCTTGTAAAGAGAGCGATTGATTAGTTGGCATTAGTTGTATATTTAATATGATTAGCTTGTGATGGTAATTACCAATCTACCCAAAATAGATAAATGTGATAGGCTATATATGTAGGGTATCTCTCTGGACATTATTCAATCAATCAATAAACACATCATCATTTGTATCTCACAATAACATGTTGCCTTTCAAAAAAGATTGGTTACTCTATAATTCTCTTGGAGACAATAATTTTCTGAGACTCAGTTGTTCAAAATTACACTATGGCTGAGTACGAATTCTTCAATAACACTTGAAACTCTAGCTTATTTATGAACGAATAATGCTGATAACCCTTTAAGTACGTGCAACCATCAGCGTAGTCGGTTTGCTGTCTCTTCCAACAAACCATTATATTAGCATGCTAAGTTACGATAAAAACTAAACACCAAACATCTGTCATGCAATCATCAGATTAAGGAGCTTGCCTCCACTATGTTCTGAGCATTTTCTCCTGTGGCAAAAATACATAGCAAGATATGCTCAGCATTGTTTCAACTTGTAATGCTCATAGTCAATGAATACTTGAATATATCATGAACATACTGTCTCTGAAATTCTGAATCATTGCATGCATCGGTTCAGTATTAATAAAAACTTTGAATGGTTCAGAATCGAACACACTCCAGGGTCTAGGGGATTTAACATGAATCATTATAGAATCAATAGAGTTCAAAGCAGAAAAACTTGTGTAACCTTAGGACCCTTACCAGAGGTCACTTCCCTTTCCAATTTTCATTTCATATCTTTAAGAATTAGATATTTACAAATGACAATATCGTTTACATTTATGGCGTTATCACAACTTAGTTTCTGAGCAAATGAGCACGCTCAAATAACCATGTACACTCTATTTTTGCATGTAACTAGTGTGACGAGATAAATACAATTAAAAAAAAGAAAATTAGTTGACTTACAGAGAGCTGAGATGACTACATAAATTGTGCAAGATCTACTGGTACGGGCACAAACCAAGCATTGGTTCCATACCAGCCAACTGACAACGAAGGAACCTATAAACTGCTTCAGTTGTTGTGGCAGCTATTCTGACGACGACACCGATTCCCTGCGGTTATTGGGGAAAACATGTATAATGTGATTAATATGTATCCGCGGAACTTTATGAAAAAACAGACTTTAAGCTTTAATAGCAACATAAAACGCAATTCTCGTGGACCAAAGTCAATACAGAGAATCATAATCTACTTGTGGTCAATCTATTTTAAAAGAGTTTAATTTACTTTAACAAGTTTGGAATGTCGACTTAGGGTACTCAATCATGAAAAAGTCAAAATCAACACAGAAAAGCATAAAAGGTACCTTTGGACCAAAAGAGTTACAAGAAGCGATAAGAGATGGCTTTGCAGAGCCATCACCATTACATGCTTTAGAACGTCCTCCTGCAGATGGAGCATGTAATTGCTCTGACATCATCTTCTTTACATCTTCTTGAACTTGGTTCTGTATGTCCTGCAACTTAGGCCTAAAAACAGAATACTAATCAACACAAGAATAATTTCCCAGATGTTAAAGAAATATGGAGTTATGCGACTAGATTCCTACCCCAACAGAATAACCATTGCAATTACTTGGTAATCCTGCATGCGTTCAGCGATACTTGTAACATTTCCATTCTCAAGTAGTACCTGGCATTGATAATCATTTAAGACAAGAGCAAGAGAGACTCGCAAACACCTAGTGACAAGTTACACAACTTTAATGTACATACAACAATGATTGTGCTCTGACATTTAGAGGAGCCAATTTCAATCAATTCATATGAATCTCTTCAGGCTGTATTTTTTTTAGAAACGGGTCAATAATATAGTAAGTTAGCACAAATGAAAGTCGACTGGATCAAATGTCGTGCAACCTGTATTTGAATGCTTATAAGTTATAACAATAGAAAATCATTTATTTAACCAAAATTACAAAAATATTATCAATTTCATATTGGTCTTTTGTAATCATATTTAAGACATTAACTAAACGGGTAAAAAGATGAGGTTTTCCCTGTTGAGGTTACCCATGGAGACCGAGCCTTTTTGACTCAGATGTACTCAGCCTCACAATATTAATCCCGGGACCGTTTCAGACCCTTCCCTGGCCACCTCCAAATACACCTAGCGAGGTTTGAACCCTTGACCTCTTATGAGGAAACTAAGGACCTTACCACTAGGCCATTTGGTGGTAATTTATACAATTCATACAAAAACAAACAAATAGTGTGGACATTACACTTTAAAAATCACCTATTTTGACCCTTTACCCATTCCACCAACCCAACCATTTTGCCACCAATGGTGACATTGATAATTTGGCCAATGTGACTTATGTTTCTATCAACTTTTGTGCATGGTACTTTTCTGCCAGAAAAGAGTGTTACTTAAACCAATTCAGCCTTTTAGAATAATGTTATGTAAGGAAAAACTCTCAACTAAATGTCAGTTTTTTGGATGGACAATGGGAATAGTAGGTAAAAAGTGATTGCAAGTTTGCAACTTAAGGAAGCACTAAACGGATGAGGTTTTCCCTTTCCCTTTCCCTTTCCCTGTTCAGGTTACCCGGGGAGGGCGAGCCTTTTTTACTCAGATGTAGGCGGCCTCACGGGTTAATCCCGGGACCGTTTCGGACCCTAACTTAGGGAAGCAGTCATTGACCTAAAAGAAAGATACTGAATAGAAAAGATACCGTGTCAAGAAACAAAGGCTTGTTATCCAAATATATATGGTTTGTGCTCTTGTAAAGTGAAAAATCCCATTTTTCTCCACTTTCATGACGCCCGCTAGTAATCCAATCCACAACGAGTAAACTCGAGTCAGACAAAATTCTGAACACTTGCTTTTGGGAGTATCTTGCGGTAGAAAAACACGTCACTGGATCGGGAATGATAACCAAAAGGGCATCACTCCCTATTTTTGCCTACTACATTGAAAATATTATACATGTTAAAAAACCTTGAAGGAGAAAAGCAGTGTAAGCAAAGATCGTATTTTTTTAATCTCTTGTCTACATCATGGTGGTCATTTCAATTCTTCTCACATCTGCTTATTGATAATGGGTCTCATAACACGAACAGTCTACATACAGGATTTATAAATGTTTTTTGGCTACTTATATGTGCAACCAAATTCCCTTCTCGTAGATTAACTTGGCAGCTTTTTGCATTACATGTAAATTCGAAATGCCTTAATCAAATACTATCATAAGACCATAAGGATCACAAATAGCAGGCCTCCAATATTTATTTCATATATCTAGACCATGCCCAGCATCAAATACCAGTATTGCTAACAATTTAGAATATAGGTACGAGACAAGAAATACCTCCATAATTTGGTTAGAGCAGTTAAACGCCACCGATTTGTACACCTACACAACCACCCAGGTAAAATCAAGTCCATAAATCCATAATACAAGAAGATTTATCAAACAATAGTATTGTTTAAACCTTAGTAGAAGCCTGAGTAGTCAAAACAGCAGTACAAGCATCTTGAATCATTAAATCAAAGGAAATGCAATCACCCTAAAAACATATAAATAAAATAATAATAATAAAAATAAATAAATAAAAGAGAAAAGGGTTGAATTGGAAAATAGATAATTACAGAAACAATGCCACCACCATAAGTGAGAGTGTAGATCCAAACAGCATCAATATCTGACGGACCAGCCTGCATATATATATAGAGGAAGGGATATAGTAAGAAGAAAAATTTTAATGAGAAGGATTTCTAGCCACACATTTTAAATAAGGAGGAGAATTTTAAGAGGAGATGCATCATTTTTTATATATATATATATATATATATATATATATATATATATATATATATATATATATATATATATATATATAATTTAAAATCATCAAATCAAAATTATAATAAAGAAAATTTTACTTTAGTGGGGATGATGAATTTGAGAGGATATTTAGAGAAGCATCTTGTTACTCTTGATTTCTGTCCTACTTTTTCCACCACTATTTTCCCACTTTCCATTTCTGAAAATTAATAAATCAAAGATTGATTGATTGGAGCTTCATAGTTGGATACAGAGTTTACTTCAACCCAAGTTTAAGGGTCCGTTTGATTTGGGGGAGTAGACTGAGTTTTGGGTCGGAGAATATAAATCAATTGGTTTAGGCCAGGCAAAATAAGGGTGAACCTACTTGACAATAGTTTGTCAAGGTTGATGAGGGTTGTTTTTGTTGCGGCTTCATGGTCGTCAAAGGTTGTCATGATTTTGGGTACGTGGGTCGTCCGGACAACTTAGGTTGTGCAGTTGTTTGTGCGTGTGTTTTAATAATTAAAATGTATTTTTGTGAGGTATTTTTTTAATTTGTTATTGGGGGTAGCGTGATATGATTTGGGTTGGGATTTTATTTGGGGATGAGTAAAAGGTGAGTGAATAGAAAGGATTTATGATAAAAGTGTGACATCTAACTCATTTGTGTCTATCTCTCTCATATTAGTTTTTATAAAAATTAGTTTATAAATTATATTTTAAAATATAAAATAATTTTAAATATTTTTCTCCCTCTTATATCAAATCAAAATCAAAATCCAAATTCAAATCTAAATCCAAATCCAAATTCAAATCTTAAACACACCGCAAACCAAACGGACCCTAAAGTTTTTTACGCCTTACATAAGGGCTTTGATATTTTAAAATAAAAGCATAGGTGTCGTGTCATGAAGAGCACAACCTCTCACACGTTCAAAATACCTGCTCTATCATAACACAACGTGACAACACAATCTTTTTATTTGGGGCTACCATTTTCAATTTTATTTTCTTTTCTATCTTTTCAAATAAACTAAAATTCATTCATTAAACTAAAACACAAATAATGACACAATACGATACAAAAACACAAATCATCCGATGGTTCTCATCAAGCTTTTATATTACTCTGTAATAGTTGATAAGATCTTGCTTCTCATTTACGACTTTCAACACTTCTTTCCTAACGGCCTTCAAGGCGATCGAGAGACGCATATCTGAGTTATTAGCAGAGTTTGTAGACCAACGTTGTTAACTGGCTGGTCTTGAGGCAGCTCACGCAACCTTTCGACCTCTTCACCACGGCTAATCATCTGGATCATAATACGATTTATCTCATCCAACAAATTGTTAAAGAAAAGGACTAAAGCTGAAATTAGAAGTCAAGAAGGTTCCGGAAACCCTTTGGGTTGCATAGGCCGGTTAGGATGGGATTAGGCTTTCCTAATCCTAATCAAACTTGAACTCTAAGTTTCACATAGTATAAATACAAGGCCAATGTTTATTGTTTATTATCTTTTGTACACTAACCTAAACCTAAACTTGGTTTTCCTTGTTCTTTAGTCATAATCAATCGACCAAAACCCTTTGTTGGGTCGATTCACTTTGTTTTTCATAAACAATTTGTTTTGTGTTCCTAAACTAGCATTTACTTTAATTCGTTAATAGTACGTGTGTACAAGAACGTGGTACTAACACATTATTATTAGTATCTTGGATTGAATTGCAAAAAAGGTAAGGGGCAATTCTTATAATCCTTATAAACTCTAATTAGGGTTCATCTCAATTGCTTGCTTGGAATTGATTCTTGTTTAGCTAGAATCAATGGTACGCATACTTTTATGTTTTAGTTAATTAATTATTCAATATATGTTCTTTACGCTTCCGCATGTGTATTTGATGTTTATTGTGTTTTATTATTACTGTCATGGTATTAAAATTCCAACAGTGGCATCACGAGCTTGGATAATGTGTAATTAATTACTAAACACGTAAAAAACGGATATTGTATTGTGATTGAGATATGATTAATTCTAAGGTTTGGTTTTTTTTGTGAAACTCTAATTTTTAGGGTTAGGGCCGATTGCCCTATGTTTAATTAAAAAAAAAAAAAAAAAAAAATCTGAACCTTTATTTGTTTAGTTTTTAATTGTCGAATGGAAAAAAAATTAGGGTTTGCAAGTTTGTTTTGTTATTAGAAAATTAAACCTAGAATTATATATATGTTTACGTGAATTAATTCATGAATAAATTGTTATGTGTCATGGAATTGTAAACGATCTTGTGACTAGTTGAATAATTGTTATGTTGATTCCATGATGAGACGTGCATGTCTGTCATGGATTGTTGCTTGTGTTAATACAAATAAACCGTAAAAACGTTTATTAATATTTTGCGATCTCTTTGTGTTTTGTTGATAACAAATATAATGTTATCATAAGTAAAATTATAAGGATACATGTTATTTTTGTAAAGCATCTACATATAGTCACTTAATACAAATTGTTGTAATAAATCATTTGTTGTAATAGTCTATTAGGATGGGTAAAAATCACTGATGAGTGTGTAAATACTCATCATTTTTGTACAAAATAAACTGCAAATTCATCTGAAAACACTCGAAACACATCAAAATGATCAAAATATCACAAATCGTGTTTTATGTGTTTTAAAATGCAAAAATATCAAAATCGATGAAAAACATATCAAATTTGCAAAATTGCGTTTTAGTCCCCAAGTTTCTTAAATTGTCAAAATAGTCCACGAGCCATAATTTCAAAAGAAAAGTCACCAAAGGTCTTTTAAAATCACAAATTGTCATATTTAGTCCTTTGGTGAGAAATCAAAAAGTTTTGAGAAAATTACAATTTAGTCCCTAAAAATCCAAAATGTTCAAAACTAGTCCTTGGGAATTTTCAAAAGTGTCAAAACTAACCCTTGGACTATTAAACATTGGCAAAACAAACCCTTGGATCACCTTTCATAAATTACATGTTTGGTCCTTGGAAATTGGAACTTTACAATTTTGGTCCCTTGTATTAATATCTCTACAAACCATCCGGACCCTATTGTTTACCCAAGCCCAACCATACAACCTTGGCCCAAATCCCTTTACCCGGTCCAAAACCACAACCCGACCAACCCACGTTTCAAAATAAACATACCGCCCCTCACATCCTGCCTTCCCGAGCGGGATTACCCAATCCCACACTTTGTCCTCCATCTCCCACACTCCTACACCCCCTACGACTCATTGTTCCTCCAACATCTACACTCCATCTCTCAACAGTTAAAACAACCTTTTCCGCCAAAACTCAATGAACGGCTAAGATGAGTTTAAATCATCCAAGTGAGAATGTTCTTTGGATTTGTTCGAATGAGAGAAAGAAGCTTGGAGCTATAAAAGAAAAGAAGGAAGCAAGTTTGAGTAGTTAGCTAGTTTTAATAAATTTTCTAAAATGTCGTTTTTAAATTAATGTTGTAGTTTAAATTAAATTGTTGTAGTTTCAGCTTTATTGTTTAACAATTAAGTTAAAAACAGCTTTGTACTGTCCCTTTGAATTATTAATTCAAGTTTTTATTTAAGGTCCAAGCTCTATAATCACTGTTGAGATTTTCAGTTTCAAAGTTTTCTTTCCAGGTTGATTGGGTGCTTGTTTTAAGCTTAAACAGGTTTAGTCAAGGTTCCTATAAGCTTTGTATAAGCTTGCAATTCCTTTTCAAGCACTTTTAGTTCATGGTCAATAAAAGTCAAACAGGAGCCTAGATTGGGCTGGAAGCTGATAAAGGGTGTTGCAGAGGGTTCTTTGGGTTGGATTTACTTAGATTAGAGTAGTGTTAGTTTTGGTTCTTAGCCTGCAAATCAGCTGAACTTATGTGAGTAGTTTTCTCATCTCCAAAATTTCAAGTTAATTTGCATTTTATGGTTGTATGTGTATCTGTGGCAACAATTGGTTTAATTGTGTTCAGTTAGTTGTAACTAGGTAGTTTATACTCAGTTTGGTCTTTGGGACAAGTCTGTTCAATAGCTAGCTTAGTTAAAATTTGATTAACATGTTTTAAAGGGATGTTTGGAATTGCTGCATCAACTGAGCTATTGGTTTAAGCAGGGTTAGGTCTCTGTTGGTTCAAGCTTGTGTAACCATTTCTAACTCATTTAAGTCAAATATTGTGCCTGCCTTCATCTATAGTCAAAATTACCTTGCATCTGCTCTTATGTTAAAATTCTGTTGGAATCAGTAGAGCTTGTTAAGCACATAGGTCTAGAATCAGATATACTAGCTTGCTTTAGTCTCATCACATCATCTTTCATCTTATTTAGTCCTTGGTTTGCATTTGAATCTCAAAATAGTCAATCTTTTAAGCGTCTTAAAAGTCAAAAGCCGGTCTCGATCAAGTTTTGCGAATCTTGCGGATGATGCACATCGTGCAATTCACTTTTCATGGTCTTATTTTTGGTCCAGAGTTAGTCAGCTAGGTGGTCTACAAATCCACATTTTTAGTTTTAGCTTTAGCTTATTGAATTGGCTTATAGAGTAGCTCAAACTTGGTACCTGTTTCTCTCTGTTCTCATGCATCGCCATCCTCGTGTTTTAGCGACTTCTTGTTTGATCTACAACTTTTTCATTAGTAATCCTTATAAGCTGAAACTTTGGATTTATAGTCTCTGCTAGGTTGTGTTGAGATTTCCACCTTGTGTTTTCTCATAAGCTTATTTGATAAGCAGTTAAGAGCAGCTCAAATGTAGGGTCAGATTCATGTTCTGCTTATATATCAGTTAGCTTATTCCTTGGTTAGATGCTCATTAGGTGTTAGGAGTAGCATTAGATAGTTGCCTTAGATTGATTTTAGTATACCTTAGCTTATATTTTCAGTTGGTGTACCATAGTGCTTATTAGCTTATTGAAAGTAGCTTATTCCCATCTAGTTTACACTACAGCTTTAGTTTATTACACATAAGCCCATGTTTTGTTATTTTTCATAGATTAAGATTAGCATTTTAGAATTTCCCTGAAATTTTCAGATTTTTCCAAGGTGTTTTGCTATTTTTCTTAATTTAAATTAGTTTTTAAGCATTTTTAATTAGCTTTAAATACAATTAATTAAGAAAAGCTTCAAAAAAATAATTTTTCAATTTTATTAAGTTAAGATAAATATAAAAAGCCAAAAAAGTATTTTTATAGATTTTTCTTAGTTAAATTTGTATTTTTAAATAATTTAAATAGTTTTAAATAGTATTTAATTCCTAGAAAATAGAAAAATAATCAGAAAAATACAAAAATAGTTTTGAAAATTCTAGTTTGTTATTTTAGACTTTTCCATTTCATAATTTTATTTTTCTAGCTTTATTTCCTATTTTCTTGTATTTTAGGTAATTATTAAATAGTTAAAAATAGTTTTTAATTAATAATAATTAGATAATTAGTTATAAAAATAATTTTCTTTTTCCAAATATTTTCTTTTATCATTAGGATTGTAAAAATGTATTTTTCATATTTTTAGGATTTATATTGTATAAGTTTCACTTTTTATTTTGTACGTTTACGTAATTTTAATTTAAACGTAAGTTTTTAGTTTTAAGTTTTAAACGTTCATCACTTTAAATATAGTGATAGCGTTTATTTAATATCTTTTATCTTTTTAACTTTCTTTAATTTGCATTTAAGCCGTCTTTATCTGTTGGCTTTTTCCTGTAGTTATAATAATCATCAATCTCCTTTTCCGTCCAAATCTCCCGATCACTATACGTTTGATAATCCATTGCATAGCTCGCTGGGACATAACGACCCGGGGAGACTCTATACTCCTCTGATCTTCATTGATTTCGAGCTTAAGCTGTTTTAGGTTTTCTTACGCTTGCGTGAGAGAACTTAATGATTTCTTGGGCACGCATCAAATTTTGGCGCCATTCTTGGAGTCAGTCTTGATTATCTTCGTTTAGCAGATTAGTAATTTGGATATTCACTCTTTGTTCATACCATCCATCATATATGTTTATATTTTCTTATCCAAAATACAAAAATATTCTTCTCTTTCCTCTTATTCGTTGATTCTATTTCTCTTACCCCTCGCATCTGTTTGATTCTACTCTTCTTTAACCTCAAAACCGTTTAATTCTCCATTCCTTATCCTCTTATCCGGTTAATTCTTTATGTCATGGTATTTGACATGTTCCTGGTGTGGAGGTCCATTTAACGGTGGAAATTGTCGGCGATGTACCAATGTGAGTTTCGGAGACAAGTTTGTCGGTAATCCCGATTCCATTTCAAATGAAACACCCGATTTTTCCTACCTACCTCCACATTGTACGAATCCTACTCATGCGAGTTTTGTGGAATGATTCTCATCACGGTTTTGATTGTCCACCACGGGTCCCGCTTGTCTATGAGCCGGAACCGTGTTACAATCGAACCTTGGTGAAAGTTATTTCCCAATTATCTCTGTTGTGAGTGCGGGGTCATCATGAGACTTTTGAATGTCAACCGATGAATCAAAATTTTCAAAATTTCAATTCTCCGGTTTTGACAATTTCCAACCCCACAAGATTCCATCACCATCGACTTAGAGCCTTCACAACATCTCAAAGATTACGAGGAGTGTAATCTTCCTCAAAGTTCAAGAAATACGCATTCGAAAGAAACGCAAATGAAAAGAATGGTGTGTAAGCTTCAGCAGATGAATATAAGAATCGAGATATGATGACGATGATGATGAGGATAGTATTCAAATGAAGGAATACTATGATTACGACGAGGAGAGTGTTACTCAATTGAACGATCTTATTTCTCAACTCCTCGATCTTGCTATCACACCTATATTACCTATTATTGCTTCCAAAGACTCTCTCATAATGGGGACGAGCCTTCTAGCACTATTCCAGAAATGGAATCGTCTAGTGTTGAGAGCCTTGTCCCAATCCCAAGTGAGTCCGAGGTTATCTCCGGAAATATGTGTGATAAGCCTCTTGATGATGATTCTTCTCCTCCTCTTGACATTCCATATGATCATGTCGAGATGTTCTCCGATTCTGATAACGATTGTACTTCGTTTGACGATTCTTTATCCTATGGAGACATCGATTATGTCGAGGAACTACCTTGAGCTAGTTAGCTTAGAGAAGTGAGAAATTCGATGATCCGGAAATTGAGGACGAGATACTTCGTGAACAATTGTTCAATATAAATCTCCTCGTTTCTAAGATCGAATCATTCGTGCTAAGTCGACTTCATCTCCTATCCCGTTGTGGATAGTGACTCTACATTGGACAAGCCCGAGCTTGAGGCTTTTTCCAATGATTCTCTTCATGAAGAGTTCTCCGGTGAGCTCTCTCATGACATATCTCCTCCGGAATATGATCATTTCTATTTTGATCTTGAGGATGATATTGGCTCGGAGGAAGGTGTACTCTATCATAAGAGTTTGCTTATTGATGATACTACCTTCACCCTTCCTCCCGACATGTCTACATTTGAGGATGAAGAATGGATCTTGATTGTTATCAACATCTTTCTTCCATTCCTCACATATGATGTGTCTTCCTCTCTTCTTTACTCCTTCGGGAATGAAGACACTATCTTTGACCCCGGCATTTTCATTTATCATCTGTGAGCCGGGTCTTTCTATGTATATCTCATCGGTGTGGAACTTTCACGTGCTTCAAATGTTTGTCCAAACATCTTGAATGAAAGTCCGATGGAGATTGTTTCTTCCACTTTGCTTCCCCATGAACCAATGAATTGGGTCGAGTCAAGCTAGCGACTGGAAATCAAAACAAGAGACACACCATATGGGTTTTCACCCATATTTCGACTTCTTACCCTTTCTACCACCTAAGTGTGGGGTGATGCCCCATGTTTAAAAAAAAAAAAAAAAAAAAAAAATCTTCTTTCTAAATAATGGCCTTAGTATTTCCCTTTCACGTTCTTTGTTTCGGCATAACCGCAGGTACTTTGAATATTGAGGGCAATATTCATTTCTAAGTGTGGGGATTCTCACGAATTTTATCATGTATTATCCACCCAATTCCCGTTTTGGCCAAATTTTTTTTTTTTGGAGTAAGTGTTTTACACTTTCTCATGTGGTTATCGATCCGCCATGTACGTAAGACAAAAGGATTGGCTAATCCAGAGCAAACGGCTCTTGGTAAAGATATCTCAAATCCGTTTATATGGCTTGCAATTTGCCCAAAATTGTATGGTTCTCGACTCACCATATCCTAAAAAGTGAAGAGTTGGCTAGCCCGCAAGATTATGGCTTGTGGTAAAGGCGATGGAAAAACCATAATTGGTAATCACTCACCAAAGATAATGTTGATAATTTATCTAAGAGTTGGCTAGTCCGTAAGGTACGGCTTCGGTAAAGACAAATCAAATCCGTTGGAAGTCGGTGGTTTGCTCAAAATCACATGGTTATCGGTGTACCATGGTTCTTACTTGAACCGAAACATTTGGCTACTCCGAGTAATGGCTTTTGGTAAAGAGTTTAAAATCCATTATGTTTTCTCAAATCATTGCTAGGGACTAGCAATATCTCGATGTGGGGATTGATGAGTGTGTAAATACTCATCATTTTGTACAAAATAAACTGCAAATTCATCCGAAAACACTCGAAACACATCAAAATGATCAAAATATCACAAATCGGTGTTTTATGTGTTTTAAAATGCAAAATATCAAAATCGGATGAAAAACATATCAAATTTGCAAAATTGCGCTTTAGTCCCCAAGTTTCTTAAATTGTCAAAAATAGTCCCCGAGCCATAATTTCAAAGAAAAGTCACCAAAGGTCTTTTTAAAATCACAAATTGTCATATTTAGTCCTTTGGTGAGAAATCAAAAGTTTTGAGAAAATTACAATTTAGTCCCTAAAATCCAAAATGTTCAAAACTAGTCCTTGGGAATTTTCAAAAGTGTCAAAACTAACCTTGGACTATTAAACATTGGCAAAACAAACCCTTGGATCACCTTTCATAAATTACATGTTTGGTCCTTGAAATTGGAACTTTACAATTTTGGTCCTTGTATTAATATCTCTACAAACCATCAGGACCTATTGTTTACCCAAGCCCAACCATACAACCTTGGCCCAAATCCCTTTACCCGTCCAAAACCACAACCCGACCAACCCACGTTTCAAAATAAACATACCGCCCCTACATCCTGTCTTCCCGGCGATTACACGCAATCCCCACACTTTTGTCCTCTCATCTCCCACTCCTCACACCCAAATTCCCCTACGACTCATTGTTCCTCCAACATCTACACTCCATCTCTCCAACAAAGTTAAAACAACCTTTTCCGCCAAAACTCAATGAGCGGCTAAGATGAGTTTAAATCATCCAAGGGCTGAGAATGTTGCTGGGATTTGTTCAGAATGAGAGAGAAAGAAGCTTGGAGCTATAAAAGAAAAGAAGGAAGCAAGTTTGAGTAGTTAGCTAGTTTTAATAAATTTTCTAAAATGTCGTTTTTAAATTAATGTTGTAGTTTAAATTAAATTGTTGTAGTTTCAGCTTTATTGTTTAACAATTAAGTTAAAAACAGCTTTGTACTGTCCCTTTGAATTATTAATTCAAGTTTTTATTTAAGGTCCAAGCTCTATAATCACTGTTGAGATTTTCAGTTTCAAAGTTTTCTTTCGGGTTGATTGGGTGCTTGTTTTAAGCTTAAGCAGGTTTAGTCGAGGTTCTATAAGCTTTGTATAAGCTTGCAATTCCTTTTCAAGCACTTTTGGTTCATGGTCAATAAAAGTCAAGCGAGAGCCTAGATTGGGTGGAAGGCGATAAAGGGTGTTGCGAGAGGGTTCTTTGGGTTGGATTTACTTAGATTAGAGTAGTGTTAGTTTTGGTTCTTAGCTGCAAATCAATTTGAACTTATGTGAGTAGTTTCTCATCTCCAAAATTTCAAGTTAATTTGCATTTTATGGTTGTATGTGTATCTGTGGCAACAATTGGTTTAATTGTGTTCGGTTAGTTGTAACTAGGTAGTTTATACTCGTTTGGTCTTTGGGACAAGTCATTCAATAGCTAGCTTAGTTCAAATTTGATTAACATGTTTTAAAGGGATGTTTGGAATTCTGCATCAACCGAGCTATTGGTTTAAGCGAGGTTAGGTCTCTTGGTTCAAGCTTGTGTAACCATTTCTAACTCATTTAAGTCAAATATTGTGCTGCCTTCATCTATAGTCAAAATTACCTTGCATCTGCTCTTATGTTAAAATTCTGTTGGAATCAGTAGAGCTTGTTAAGCACATAGGTCTAGAATCAGATATACTAGCTTGCTTTAGTCTCATCACATCATCTTTCATCTTATTTAGTCCTTGGTTTGCATTTGAATCTCAAAATAGTCAATCTTTTTAACTGTCTTAAAAGTCAAAAGCCAGGTCTGATCAAGTTTTTGCAGAACTTGCAGATGATGCACACTGTGCAATTCAGCTTTTCATGGTCTTATTTTTGGTCCAGAGTTAGTCAGCTAGGTGGTCTACAAATCCACATTTTTAGTTTTAGCTTTAGCTTATTGAATTGGCTTATAGAGTAGCTCAAACTTGGTACCTGTTTCTCTGTTCCTGTGCATCAGCAGTCCTCATGTTTTAGCAGCTTCTTGTTTGATCTACAACTTTTTCATTAGTAATCCTTATAAGCTGAAACTTTGGATTTATAGTCTCTGCTAGGTTGTGTTGAGATTTCCACCTTGTGTTTTCTCATAAGCTTATTTGATAAGCGATTAGGCATTTCAAATGTGAGGTCGATTCATATTGCGCTTATATACCGGTTAGCTTATTCCTTGGTTAGATGCTCATTAGGTGTTAGGAGTAGCATTAGATAGTTGCCTTAGATTGATTTTAGTATACCTTAGCTTATATTTTCGGTTGGTGTACCATAGTGCTTATTAGCTTATTGAAAGTAGCTTATTCCCATCTAGTTTACACTACGACTTTAGTTTATTACACATAAGCCCATGTTTTGTTATTTTCATAGATTAAGATTAGCATTTTAGAATTTCCTGAAATTTTCAGATTTTTCAAGGTGTTTTGCTATTTTCTTAATTTAAATTAGTTTTAAGCATTTTTAATTAGCTTTAAATACAATTAATTAAGAAAAGCTTCAAAAAAATAATTTTTCAATTTTATTAAGTTAAGATAAATATAAAAAGCCAAAAAAGTATTTTTCTAGATTTTTCTTAGTTAAATTTGTATTTTTAAATAATTTAAATAGTTTTAAATAGTATTTAATTCCTAGAAAATAGAAAAATAATCAGAAAAATACAAAAATAGTTTTGAAAATTCTAGTTTGTTATTTTAGACTTTTCCATTTCATAATTTTATTTTTCTAGCTTTATTTCCTATTTTCTTGTATTTTAGGTAATTATTAAATAGTTAAAAATAGTTTTAATTAATAATAATTAGATAATTAGTTATAAAAATAATTTTCTTTTCCAAATATTTTCTTTTATCATTAGGATTGTAAAATGTATTTTCATATTTTTAGGATTTATATTGTATAAGTTTCACTTTTTTATTTTGTACGTTTACGTAATTTTAATTTAAACGTAAGTTTTAGTTTTAAGTTTTAAACGTTCATCACTTTAAATATAGTGATAGCGTTTATTTAATATCTTTTATCTTTTTAACTTTCTTTAATTTGCATTTAAGCCGTCTTTATCTCGTTGGCTTTTTCCGTAGTTATAATAATCATCAATCTCCTTTCCGTCCAAATCTCCCGATCACTATCGTTTGATAATCCATTGCATAGCTCATTGGGACATAACGACCGGGAGACTCTATACTCCTCTGATCTTCATTGATTTCGAGCTTAAGCTGTTTTAGGTTTTCTTACGCTTGCGTGAGAGAACTTGACGGTTTTGCGCGCATCAATCACAACCCATGGATCATATCCATAACCCATGGTATTGACCCATACCCACTTGACTAGATACATTGTACTCATTAGATACATTGTATCTAAAGAAATACCCATGGACCAACCCATAACCCATGACCCATGACCCATAACCAAAAACTCATGGGCGAAGAGGAGCGTCCACGGATCCCTAGGTTTACACTAGAGCGGATCCGCAAGGAGGGATCCGTGGGATCCGGGAAACGATGGCAAGTTTTGCCTATAAATGAGAGTCATTTCTTCATTCTAACTCACCCTCTTCTTACTAATTATCTCATATACTCTCATTCTCTTCTAACAAAGATCACTGATCTAGAGAGTTGTTCTTCTTTTTCTTTAGTGATTCTCATATAGGTCCTTCTCTAAGGCGAGATCACGAGCATTCTACAAGTCATCCAAGCAAGGGGTCCTTGATTGATTTGTTCCTCCACAAGATTTCTGTAGCAAAGATCTTGTATTTGATATTTCACATAGTTGTTGTGTAATAGTCGCGTTGGTTTGGTCCACCGTGTTACGGACTCGGTATTTAGCTTTGTACCGAAAAAAAGGTGTAAGCAACGTTGTGAAGGCTTCTCCGCCAAGTTGAAGGAGTTTGTTGACATAGTGTTTGAACTCTCGAGTAGGTGACTCAGGGAGTGGATTAGGGCAAGGAAGGTGTCCTTGTAACAGAACCACTATAAATCGGTTGTGTCATTTCTATCCTTTACTTTACTTTATTTACTTGCATTACCATTAGATCTATACTTTCTCTTCATCCATACGATTTCACATAATATCGAATCTAAAGTTTTGAAACTAACTAAAAATCGGCAAAACTATTCAACCCCCCCCCCCCTTCTAGTTTTCCACAATTGGCATCAAGAGCTAAGTTTATAAAAGTTTTAAAGTAAACCATATTTTAAAAACTTTTTGGTCACTATGGGTTCTGAAAACTAGAAGGAAGAGCAATCTATGCAACGACCACCACTACTTGAAACTAATGGTTTTATATATTGGAAAAATAGATTTGAAACGTATGTGAAGTCTAAAGATATTGATCTTTGGTACATTATTGTTGAAGGCGATTTTGAGGCTACCTCAAAAGATGATAAAGGAAATTTAGTTAACATACCTCATGATAAACTAAACGATGACATGAAGAAAAAGCTTTCCAAAAATAGTGAAGCTAAAATGGTTTTATATAATACTTTACCCAAAAAGGAATTCGAAATAATTTCTATGCTTAAAACCTCTAAAGAAATTTGGAATTCTTTAGTTGTAACTCATCAAGGTAATCAACAAGTTAAAAATAATAAAATTGATTTATTTGTTCAACAATATGAATAATTTTCAATATCGGATGAGGAAACTATAGATCATTCTTTTGCTAATTTTAATACTATTATTACATCTTTACAAGCACTTGATGAATCTTTTTCTAGCCGTAACCATGTTAGGAGATATCTAAGGCACTTCCATCCAAGTAGAGATCCAAGGTGACAAAGAATCGAAGAGTCAAAATATCGACAATCCTCACCCGATGAACTCATAGGCAACTTAAAAGTCTATGAGCTTGTCCTTGCTAAAGATTTTGAAGCCTCAAAGGTGAAAGAGAAACACAAATCTCTTGCCCTTAAAGCCAAAAAGGCCTCAGCGATGAAGAGAACTCCTCTTCGGATAGTGACGACGAGGAGTATGCCATGGCGGTAAGGACTTTAAAAAGTTCTTTAGAAGGAAAGGAAGATACGTCAAACAACCGTATGTCGATAAGAAAGGATTCCGGAAAAGCAAAGAGGACGAGAAGCCAAGGGATGATCGTGCTTGCTTTAAATGTGGGGACCCAAACCACTTTATTAGTAAGTGTCCCAAACGGGATGATTAAAAGGCATTCGTGAGCGGCTCGTGGGGAATGAGCGAAGAGGAGGACGAAGAAATTTGTCTCATGGCAAATGACGAGGTATGTCACGAATACTATAGTAGCTCATCACTAGATGATGACTCATTGCATAATGAATATGACAAACTTTGCAAAATTAGCTTAAAAGTAATTAACAAAAACAAGTTTTTGAAAAATCAAAACCAACATTTAGATAAGGAAGTCATAGAGTTAAAAGTAAAATTGAAACGTCTAGAAAACGGTAAAATAGCAAGTGGCGAATGTGAACTTTGCGTTCAACTTCAAACACTAGTTGATCAACTAGATTCTAAAATTGCTAGAATGAGTACTAATACTTTAGATATGATACTAGATAGTGTTAAAACTGGAAACAACCAAAAAGGTTTAGGCATTCAACAACTTGATGCGTCAACTAGTGAAAACAAAGAAACACAATTTGTTAAGGCACTAGAAAAACAAGCCATCATTGTGGCGGATCCCACGGATCCCACAAAGGAACCGCTAGTGTACGACCAGGGATACGTGGGTTTGCTGAATCAAACGATGGTAATAACATAGCTTCGTTGAGTTTATGATATATAAAATACAATAAAACATAAAGACATCAAGAGTACACACGCTGAAGACTTAAAGATCATAACAAATAAATAATTAACTGGAAGTATGCGTAGCGTACCTCTTGCGAATGTCAAATCCTTTGAGCAAAACAAAGTGGTTTGAAGAGTTGTCCTTACCGTTCTACAACTCAAACCAATATGGTGTAAGAATAGTGTCTTACTACCACGTTCTTGTACACACGAATTAACCAACGGATCAGCGATTGCTAGATCTAACACAAGTCCTCGTTTAAGAAAAAGCGAAACCAAACTCCCTTACAAGGGTGTTCGGCGAAATATGGACAAGAGAGAGAGAGAGATCTAGGTTAATTGATGCACAAGTGATGAAAACCCTAGAACCTAACCTTGTTTATATAGTAGATGGAAAACTTTGGGAACAAGTTGGGATTGAGGCTTGGAGAAGCCCTATGGCGGCCACTATGCAAAGCCCAAAGAAAACCCATAACTTTTCACTTTCAAGATTTTCCATTACTAGTCCTTCTCTTTTCATTTAACGATCGTTAGTCATTTTTCCGTTAAATACTTAACGATCGTTAACTGGACTTAATGTGTAATAATTAATCGTAAACATAAACATTAATTATTAACTTTAATTCTCATTCGCTAATGTGTGCAATCCCGTGGTCACGAATTGAATCCGGACATTCACATGTTTGTAAATATATACATTTCCAACGACTCCCACTGGATATGTTTACAAAGCGTGAAATGACATTGGTTAGCGTCTAGCAACACGCCAAGGCCCCTAAGTACAACTCGTGTATGGTTTTCGGAGAAAACCAAGTTTGATGATTCATCATCATATTCATCCTTTGTTTCTAATACCATGTTAATAAGAATATGGATCTCACTCATTTCTTAATTAACTATTCATTTCTCGCTTTATGTGATTGATTAAGATTACCAATTCTTCCGAACATATTCCGAAGACCTTGGGCATGGCCATGCAAACATCTTAACAACCCTACGAGGGCCCAAGAGTATTATACTTCAAAATAAATTTGAAGGAAACAAATCCCATTTCGACTACAAGCGAGGATTCATAAATTTCGCAACACTTACGAAAACAACCCTTATAACTACCGATTCACGATAGCGTTAGATTGCTTCACAAAATGCACTACATCCATGACATATCTCGGTATCTCAAGTCGGAGGATAAATATTCATGATATACTTAATGACAAAGATCCATAAAGTATCATCATGTGGGTGGGATAAGTCCTATACTCGATCCATTGAATATCATCGAAATTAGTCATGCTACGCATCAATATACTTTCAAGTATATTCTAACTAATACTCGATTTGTCTTAATTCAATATCATTCCCATGTTATTGATCGACAACGGACTATTTAGAATAACTTAAGTTATTCAAGGATTTAAACATGCAAATACAGGACACAATATTATAAATGAAATTAAACGTATACCGTACTTTAATTCATTATAAATAATAATTGTTTAACATCCTGTTAAATACACAAAGACCTTGATAGATCTTAAGCACTCGGAGATCGTTAGTGTTGCCTATGTAATCACAAGCAAACTAATAGAAGATCCCTACACCTCGTATTCTTTAGCGGAATGTAAATACAAGTTATAATAACTAAGAACTCTTTGATCCTCTATGGATCTTTTGATTATTGAAACTCTATGTTTCGGATATTTTACAAGACTTGAAAGACTTGGGAAAACTTATCTAATACAAACTATTATGGTTTCTTTTATAGACAAGAAACCCTAATGACTCACGAGCGTTTACAACGTACGCTCCTAATACAAACATTGACAAAGCATGCATCTGAGACAAGCATGCAACTAATCATATTGTTTTACTAATCATATTGTTTATTCCGAGTAAGCTCTATACAATACTGGCGCCAACCTATCTTTCATACGGCTACGACTTTTACTACATCTGCGCTTATCTCTCCTACGGATTCGCACTTTCGGTGAGAATCACGATTTACGCTAACACACTTGGTGATAAACTCAATGAATCCATTCTTCTTCTAAGCGAAACGCAGCGGAAACTCTTGACAGATCGGTGGTTTACCGTAATTCCCAACAATCCTCCCTAAACGGAATTTGACTAGGTTAAGTTCCGGTTTCCTTGATAGATCGTTAATCTTGTTGAGGATTGTACCATCTTATGACAAAGTTTCCAAACAAGATCCTCCTCCACTTCGAGCTATGAAGGTCCGGTGTCTTGAGCACAAATACTTCTCATTAAGAGGATTGCATTCGAACATCGTAGCAAGAATCGAAGAAGAACATCTCTATGATGATCGAATGTTATAAACCGGATCTTTGCGGCAACATATGACATCGGTACATCAAAACATATAAGTTTCATACTATTCTCATCACTTCCGGTGTGTTAACTCCTGTGAGAGGTGAATCATTGAAAATAATGGGTTTGATGTCTCTTTACCAATAGCCATCACCACTGGAGTAGCCACATGTTTGAGTTCGAAAACTATGGTACATTGATAACCATCGATTTATTGGCAAACCAAAGAACCATATAAACGGATTTGACTTGTCTTTACCGTTAGCCGTTTGCTCGGGACTAGTCGATTCTTAGAATTGGTGAATTGAGAACCAATTATGGATTCGATTGCCTTTACCACATGCCATATACATGTGGGCTAGCCAATTCTTGGATTCCAAAAGGAATAGACCATGGTGAATTGATGACCATTGATGAGTGTCTAAATACTCATCATTTTGTACAAAATAAAGCTGCAAATTCATCCGAAAACACTCGAAACACATCAAAATGATCAAAATATCACAAATCGGTGTTTTATGTGTTTTAAATGCAAAAATATCAAAATCGGATGAAAAACATATCAAATTTGCAAAATTGCGGTTTAGTCCCCAATTTCAAAAGTTGTCAAAAATAGTCCACGAGTCAAAATTTCAAAAGTAAAATCACCAAAGGTCCTTTTAAATCATAACTTGTCAAATTTAGTCCTTTGGTGAAAAATGTTAAAAGTTTGAGAAATTACAAGAATGGTCCTTGAAGTTTCAAATTTGGCGAAATGGCCCTGGAAAATTGGATAATGATGATTTGGTCCTGTACTTTTTATGATTGTCATTTTCAGCCCTTGTATCAACTTTGAAGTATTGGCAGTTGTGGTCCTTGTATTTTCAGAATTGACAACAATGGTCCCTAGTATTAATAAGCCCTTTCAAACCTTTTTGGACCCTTTCACAAACCTTGGACCCCTGTCATTTAACCCCTTGTGACCCCCCTGGTATTAATATATCCAGTCAAAGCTGTGGTCAAACCACCCAAACACGCGCCAAACTCCTTCCCTCTCCCACTTGAGCCCTGCACTTCCCCTGCTACACACAACCTCCCATCCCCTTATCTCTTCCATGTCTCCCCCCACCTCCACCTCACTCCAAGATGCATTTAATGCACATTTATCCCCATCACTCAACTCACAGTTGTTAAAATATCAATTCCCGCCAAAAAATGATCAAATGGCCAAAATTCACTCCTTTCATCCAATGGTCCAAATTCATGGTGGGATTCACTCAGAAAAGAGAGAGAAAGAAGATGGGTATAAAAAGAGGAAGAAAGAAGGAAGCAGGATAGTAGTTAGTAGTTTTGTAATTTTTCCTTAATGTCGTTTTTAAGTTTTTAAACTTTCTAGTTCATATGTAAGTTTTCAAGTGCTTTGTAACATTATTAGAGTGTAATACAAACCTGTTTCCATTTTCAATTCCAGTTTTTAAATAAGAATTCAAGTCTTGCAACTTTTATGTCCAAATTCTCAAAATCATCAATTATTGCTATTAGTGGTTATTACTGTTTCTAAAGCTTCATAAGCTCTTGGAAGCCCTCATAAGCTATCGAAACCTTTGAATTGAGTTTGGCTTCAATACTCAAAATTTCCAAAATACTAAAAATTCGTTAAAATAAAAGGCTAGGGAAGTGATGATCCGACTGTAGCATGGTGACATTTGGATTGATTGTGGTTTAAAGCTTAATGGTAAGCATATAGGAATGGTTAGTTGATCTCGATTCTACGTGTTGTGTCTCAACCGATTTTGTAAGTCATTTCATTCAAATCGCATTTCTAATTCCGGTGTTTATATAGAGTTAATTTCAGTTCCTATCTGCTTAATTATGGTTACTAAGATATTAAACTCGATTTCTTGATCTTTAAACTAGTTTTAGCATTATAATATTCAAATCGGTTGTTTTTAAGGGTGTTTGGATTTGGGATTTAAACCGTGCAGAGGATAGAGTAATGGGTAAGACTTGTTGTCTCAAGTTTGGTTTACTCAATTGAACTCATTTAAGTCTCTCCCTTGTGCCTTTTTAGCTCAGAAGTCAAAATTCCATTTCTTGGAATCTAGCAGCTTAACTGTTGATAATTTTACAAGTTCAAATCTTGTTTTGTGTTCAAAAGACATAGATATATAGTTCAGTAGTCTCATTTCATGTATAAACATCATTCTTAGTTCATAAATCTGGATCAAAACTCAATATAGTCAAAGCTCACAACTGCTCTTGGAAGTCAAAATTCTTGTCTGCAGCAGTTTATGCAGACTTTGCAGCTGATGCATTAGGTTCAATTTAGAGAGTTAGAGTCTGGTTTTAGCTTAATTGTAGCTAGCTGTATTCTATAGGTCTCGCACTTTTAGTTTTGGTCTAGCTTTTACGATAAGTGGTACTTAAGCTCAAACCAAGGGTTGTTCCTTTGTTTTGCCTAGTTTAGGCGGTTTGCTTGATCTAGATTACGAACTTATAGCTTGTTAGGATTAGGATTATTAAGTTGCTTATAGCTTATTTTGGTATACTCTAGCTACTATATCTCGTTTGGTAGGCTTATTTGCTTGTTTAGCTTATTCTCTTGTTTATTCATCTAGTCATTACATTATAGCTCTTTATTCTTACACACAAGCTACTTGTTTTCATTTTCTTAGATTCATATTAACTTTTTAGAATTATCCTGAGATTTTCATAATTTTTGGTCTTTATTTGCTATTTATCTCAATTTAAATAGATTTTAATCAATTTTATTTAGCTTTTATTGAAAATATTTGAGAAAAGTTCCAAAAATAATTTTTCAATTTTATTAGTTTAAGATAAATGTAAAAAGCATAAAAAATATTTTTCCTCATTTTTCTCCTTTTAATTGGTATTTTTCACCATTTTTATTAGATTAAAATAGTTTAAAATTTGTAGAAAATAGAAAAATAATCAGAAAAATACAAAAATAGTTTTAAAAATTCTAGTTTGATATTTTAGACTTTTCTATTTCATAATTTTATTTTTCTAGCTTTATTTCTTAATTTCTTGTATTTTAGGTAATTCTTAAATAGTTAAAAATAGTTTTAATTAATAATAATTAGATAATTAGTTATAAAAATAATTTTCTTTTCTAAATATTTTCTTTTATCATTAGGATTGTAAAATGTATTTTTTATATTTTTAGGATTTATATTGTATAAGTTTCACGTTTTATTTTGTACGTTCACGTATTTTTTAATTTAAACGTAAGTTTTAGGTTTTAAACGTTCATCACTTTAAATATAGTGATAGCGTTTATTTAATAGATTTTATCTTTTTAACTTTCTTTAATTTGCATTTAAGCCGTCTTAATTTGTTGGCTTTTCCTGTAGTTATAATAATCATCAATCTCCTTTTCCGTTCAAATCTCGCGATCACTAAACGTTTGATAATCCATTGCATACTCATTTGGGACATAACGACCGGGAAACCCTATACTCCTCGGATCTTCATTGATTTCGTTCTGAGCCGTTTTAAGGTTCTTACGGTCCGCCATTCATGAGTGGCGGGCTTGTGTGAAACCTTGACGTTCTTCGTCAAATTTTTGGCGCCATTGCCGGGAGTCAGTCTTGATAATCTTACGTTTAGCGATTAGTGATTTGGATATTCACTCCTTGTTTATACCATCTCAGATATGTTTATATTTTCTTTTAAAATCAAAAATCCAAAAGATTTTCGGTCTTTGTTTTGCATCATGTCATCCAAAATCCAAAATATTCGTCTTTACCTCTAACCCTATTTGATTCTTTATCTCTTTACCTCTATCCATTTGATTCTAACTTCTTCTATTCGATGGAATCATCGATTCCGTGTGTCGGTTGTGGAGAACCGCTTTTGGTTTACCGTGTCGTTGGTGTCGTGCGAGCGGTGCGGTAATGACATTCATAACGGAAGTTGTTTGTTTTGCGGTTCGAGGAATTCATGTTCTTATGATCAAAATTCTTTCAATGAGCCGAAAAACTTCTCCGACTACCCACCCCAACCCCAAAATTTTTCGTTCAATCAGCAGAATTGCTATGGTTGTGGGGATCCGTTAGTTGATTTTCGATGTCAACGATGTTCTTGCGAGAGGTGTGGAAATGATCTTACGGATGGATTTTGTTCGTTTTGTGCTTCGGAAGCTGAAAACTCATGCACTTATCCGAACTTTTCCAATCATCCTCAAAACGATTTTAGCCACACTCCTCAGTATTCATTTAAGCAAGAACCGTGCTATCAAAGTTTTAATGACACATCGTTTCAGAATGTACCGAATTTTTCTTGCACAAATTGTGGAGGTCCTCACGATAATTTTCATTGTCAACCGTGGAATCAAAATTACTATACTTCCGGGTTTGAAAATTTCCAACCTCCACAGCACCATACGGTTCAAACTCCACCTGAGCCGTTGTCTCAAGAAATTTCCTATGATTTTGAATCCACAATGAAAAAACTTGATGATATACTTCAAAACCTTAAGAATCAAGTGAGTGGTGAAAAAACCATGGGAGAATTGCTAGCCGAAGAACGAGAGGCTCGCAATTCTAGGGAAGAATTATTAGCCCTAGAGCATGCAGCTCTAAGGCGTTCCCAATTTCTTAATGCAGCTATGTATGATGATGACGAGGAGAGTATTCCTTTTAAGAATATTATTTCTCAACTCCTCGGTCAATTCATATCCCGGTTGAGATTCCATCTCAAACAAGCGCTATCACACCCAAAGCTCCCACTCACTCTCTCGAACATGGGGACGAGCATCTTGACCTTGTTCACGAAAAGGAATCGGACGAATTCATAAAGTCTAGTGTTGAGGACCTTGTCCCAATCCCAAGTGAGTCTGAGGGAATTCTTGACCATGAGTGTGATGTGTCTTCTCCTCTTACAAATGATCTTGTTGAGACTTTCTCAGATTTTGACAATGATTATAGTGATGCCGATTCTTTATATTCTAAAGACATAGAATTTATTGATGCATCACTTCCGCATTCCGAGATCGTCAACTTAGAAGAGGATGTTGACCATGTTGTTTCCACAACAATTAATACGACTATCACTAATCCCTTATTCGATTGATTCGAATTTACTATAAATTCGGTTAATCCAATCTTTGATAGTGATGAGTCGACACGGAGACTATAATGGACGAGGTGCATATTTATAGCCCACGGTACCGCACATGTCCCACCTCCGTATATTCTTCACGAGGAGTTCTCGGTGAACTCACTCATATCATATCTCATTTGGAGTATGATTGCTTGGATGGCAAAAATCATGATCGGGAGAGAATCTCAATTTGCATAGTTATGACAAATCTTCCCACCCTCCCAACCGAGATGCCTTCCAACCCAAAGAGCTCAACCAATAAAATCCAAATAAGTGCAATGCACTTAATCCCGAGGAAGAAGATCTAGTCATGATTGTTATCATGATTTTCCTTCTTTCTTCACCTACTCGGTGACTTCCTCTCTTCTTCACTCCTTCGAATGAGGACACTATTTTGATCCCGGCATTTTCAATTATCATTTTTGAGCGGTTCTCTATATCTCATCGGTGTGGAACTTTCACGTGCTTCAATGTTTGTCCAAACATCTTGAATGAAAGTCCGATGGAGATTGTTTCTTCCACTTTGCTTCCCCATGAACCAATGAATTCGGGTCGAGTCAAGCTAGCGACTCGGTAATCAAAACGATAGCTAAACATGGGTTTTCACCCATGTGTTCCACCTAAGTGTGGGGTGATGCCCACATGTTATATATCTAAAAAAAAAAAAAAAAAAAAAAAAAAATCTTCTTCTAAATAATGGCGTAGTATTTCCTTTTTCGTTCTTTGTTTGGCATAACCGCAGTACTTTGAATATTGAGGGCAATATTCATTTCTAAGTGTGGGGAATTCTCACAATTTCATATATTATCTACCCAATTCCCGTTTTGGCCAAAATTTTTTTTGGAGTAAGTGTTTTACACTTTCTCATTTGGTTATCGATCCGCCATGTCTCAGTAAGACAAAAGGATTGGCTAATCCAGAGCAAACGGCTCTTGGTAAAGATTTCTCAAATCCGTTGATGGCTTGCAATTTGCCCAAAATTGTATGGTATTCAACTCACCATATCCTAAAAGTGAAGAGTTGGCTAGCCCGCAAGATTATGGCTTGTGGTAAAGGCGATGGAAAATCCATAATTGGTAATCAGCTCACCAAAGATAATATTGATAATTTATCTAAGAGTTGGCTAGTCCGGAATGGTACGGCACGGTAAAGACAAATCAAATCCGTTGAAAGTCGGTGGTTTGCTCAAAATCACATGGTTATCGGTGTACCATGGTTCTTACTTGAACTGAAACATTTGGCTACTCGAAGTAATGGCTTTTGGTAAAGAGATTAAAATCCATTATGTTTTCTCAAATCATTGCTAGGGACTAGCAATATCTCGATGTGGGGATTGATGAGTGTCTAAATACTCATCATTTTATACAAAATAAACTGCAAATTCATCTCGAAAACACTCGAAACACATCAAAATGATCAAAATATCACAAATCAGTGTTTTATGTGTTTTAAATGCAAAAATATCAAAATCGGATGAAAACATATCAAATTTGCAAAATTGCGGTTTAGTCCCCAATTTCAAAAGTTGTCAAAAATAGTCCACGAGTCAAAATTTCAAAGTAAAATCACCAAAGGTCCTTTTAAATCATAACTTGTCAAATTTAGTCCTTTGGTGAAAAATGTTAAAAGTTTGAGAAAATTACAAGAATGGTCCTTGAGTTTCAAATTTGGCGAAATGGCCCTGAAAATTGGATAATGATGATTTGGTCCATGTACTTTTATGATTGTCATTTTCAGCCCTTGTATCAACTTTGAAGTATTGGCGGTTGTGGTCCTTGTATTTTCGGAATTGACAACAATGGTCCCTAGTATTAATAAGCCCTTTCAAACCTTTTTGGACCCTTTCACAAACCTTGGACCCCTGTCATTTAACCCCTTGTGACCCCCCGGTATTAATATATCCAGTCAAAGCTGTGGTCAAACCACCCAAACACGCGCCAAACTCCTTCCTCTCTCCACTGAGCCTGCACTTCCCCCTTACACACAACCTCCCATCCCCTTATCTCTTCCATGTCTCCCCCCACCTCCACCTCACTCCAAGATGCATTTAATGCACATTTATCCCCATCACTCAACTCACAAGTTGTTAAAATATCAATTCCGCCAAAAATGATCAAATGGCCAAAATTCACCCTTTCATCCAATGGTCCAAATTCATGGTGGGATTCACCGAAAAGAGAGAGAAAGAAGATGGGTATAAAAGAGGAAGAAAGAAGGAAGCGGGATAGTAGTTAGTAGTTTTGTAATTTTTCCTTAATGTCGTTTTTAAGTTTTTAAACTTTCTAGTTCATATGTAAGTTTTCAAGTGCTTTGTAACATTATTAGAGTGTAATACAAACCTGTTTCCATTTTCAATTCCAGTTTTTAAATAAGAATTCAAGTCTTGCAACTTTTATGTCCAAATTCTCAAAATCATCAATTATTGCTATTAGTGGTTATTACTGTTTCTAAAGCTTCTATAAGCTCTTAGGAAGCCCTCATAAGCTATCAGAAACCTTTGAATTGAGTTTGGCTTCAATACTCAAAAATTTCCAAAAATACTAAAAAATTCGGTTAAAAATAAAAAGGCTAGGAAGTGATGATGCGATTGTAGCATGGTGACATTTGGATTGATTGTGGTTTAAAGCTTAATGGTAAGCATATAGGAATGGTTAGTTGATCTCGGTTCTACGTGTTGTGTCTCAACCGATTTTGTAAGTCATTTCATTCAAATCGCATTTCCTAATTCCGGTGTTTATATAGAGTTAATTTCGGTTCCTATCATTTAATTATGGTTACTCTAAGATATTAAACTGATTTCTTGATCTTTAAACTAGTTTTAGCATTATAATATTCAAATCAGTTGTTTTTAAGGGGTGTTTGGATTTGGGATTTAAACTGTGCCAGAGGATAGAGTAATGGGTAAGACTTGTTGTCTCAAGTTTGGTTTACTCAATTGAACTCATTTAAGTCTCTCCCTTGTGCCTTTTTAGCTCAGAAGTCAAAATTCCATTTCTTGGAATCTAGCAGCTTAACTGTTGATAATTTTACAAGTTCAAATCTTGTTTTGTGTTCAAAAGACATAGATATATAGTTCAGTAGTCTCATTTCATGTATAAACATCATTCTTAGTTCATAAATCTGGATCAAAACTCAATATAGTCAAAGCTCATTGCTTGCTCTTGGAAGTCAAAATTCTTGTCTGCAGCAGCTTATGCGGACTTTGGCGGTGATGCATTAGGTTCAATTTAGAGAGTTAGAGTCTCGGTTTTAGCTTAATTGTAGCTAGCTGTATTCTATAGGTGCGCACTTTTAGTTTTTGTCTAGCTTTTACGATAAGTTGGTACTTAAGCTCGAAACCAAGGGGTTGTTCACTGTTTTGCCTAGTTTAGGCGGTTTGCTTAGATCTAGATTCTGAACTTATAGCTTGTTAGGATTAGGATTATTAAGTTGCTTATAGCTTATTTTGGTATACTCTAGCTCTTGTGTCTGTTTGGTAGGCTTATTTGCTTGTTTAGCTTATTCTCTTGCAACTTTATTCATCTAGTCATTACATTATAGCTCTTTATTCTTACACACAAGCTACTTGTTTTCATTTTCTTAGATTCATATTAACTTTTTAGAATTATCCACGAGATTTTCATAATTTTGGTCTTTATTTGCTATTTATCTCAATTTAAATAGATTTTAATCAATTTTTATTTAGCTTTTATTGAAAATATTTGAGAAAAAGTTCCAAAAAATAATTTTTCAATTTTATTAGTTTAAGATAAATGTAAAAAGCATAAAAAATATTTTTTCTCATTTTTCTCCTTTTAATTGGTATTTTTCACCATTTTTATTAGATTAAAATAGTTTAAAATTTGTAGAAAATAGAAAAATAATCGAAAAATACAAAATAGTTTTAAAAATTCTAGTTTGATATTTTAGACTTTTCTATTTCATAATTTTATTTTTCTAGCTTTATTTCTTAATTTCTTGTATTTTAGGTAATTCTTAAATAGTTAAAAATAGTTTTAATTAATAATAATTAGATAATTAGTTATAAAAATAATTTTCTTTTCTAAATATTTTCTTTTATCATTAGGATTGTAAAAATGTATTTTTATATTTTTAGGATTTATATTGTATAAGTTTCACGTTTTATTTTGTACGTTCGTAGTTTTAATTTAACGTAAGTTTTAGGTTTTAAACGTTCATCGCTTTAAATATAGTGATAGCGTTTATTTAATAGATTTTATCTTTTAACTTTCTTTAATTTGCATTTAAGCCGTCTTAATTTGTTGGCTTTTACCATACAACCCTCGTAGCTAAGCATGGGTGGTTGTAGACCCTATGATTTTGAGCAAACCATTACAAACTATCAACAGATTTGTTGTGTCTTTACCAAAGTTGTACCCTTTGGACTAGCCAACTCTTTGACATACACAAGGTATATCGGTGAGTTAAAACCATCGAATTGTACAACAAACAAACCCGCATAAAAGTTAGTTTTTTTTTTTTTTTTTTTTTTTTTTTTTAACTAAGAAATGAAAAATAACACGAAAATGACAAAATAACACAAATAACACAAACTAAATGTAACAAAACAAGGTAGCAGAGTACCAAGTACCATGATTAGGATGAGGATGAGGCCTATTGTTGTTGTAGAAGTTGAGTCTTGATCAAACCCACCAATGTTAAAGCGATAATCTTTCATTGCCCATCGGTTCGGAGGAATCTCCAATTTCGACTAAGCATCCTTTCCATAAGTCTCTTGGGCAATGGATACTTTCTTTCAGCAAACATGCGACATGTGATTCCACCCTTAGTCTCAAGCACATGCACACGAGGAGAGGATAGAATCTCCGTGACGCAACCTTCCACCGATGTGAGTTCTCCCAAATGGAATGTGCTTTACTATTGGGAGAATGAGAGTTTAACAGACTTGAAGATCTCCTAGTAAGAACATCCCGAACCTTGTGGTTCCTTGTTGCGAGAATGGGTGGTAACACGAGTGTACAGAGAAAGCAAATGCCTGCCTACCAAGTGTAGAATTTCCTTCGTAAAGGTGAATTCCATTGAAGTGGAGTCCTTTCGATGAATGACATTCATCTCATCATCCTTCGATTCCAATCGACCAACACATTTTGATCTCCCTCGGAAAATCGGCAGAGAACCCTCTATAATGAAAGTTGAGTCATCGCTTCAAGATCCAAGGAGATCTTTTGGCCATTCTCTTCTTCCTCCTTCCAGGCTTATAGATTTCCCGGAGGAGCATTTTCGCTTGAACATTTGTGGTAAGACTTGAAGAGGTAGAGGAGACTTAGTTGGAACACCTTCACGTAGTGCATTCATCCTGTGAAGCATCTTTATCGCCTCTTTTGTTTTTATTTCATGAGATCGCCTTCCTTAACTTTAGAATCTTCTTGTGTGTCAACGGTTGCCACAGATGAAGTGGGAGCCGATATATCGTGTGCCAGAGAATTGGTAGATGGTTCACAGATGGACCCTTGTCGATAGAAGAAGCAACTTCAGTAGATGCTTCACTAGAAATGACCGGAGAAGTCGCCTTGGGTGGAGCATCATCGACTTGAGTCTTTTGGCTTCTTGAGCAACTTCATTCTCAAGAATCCTTTTCAAGTTGGTAGAATGTGTTGAAGATGATGATTTGTCCTCATGATCTGTTTATATTTGCGAAACAGACATGATCGTGAAAAGCCTTGACTTGTTTCATTGTTAAGCCGAGTTGTACATCGAGCATTGATTTTTCACCACCATTCTCATTTCGATTTAGTAGGAGGTTTCTCTTTGTTCTTCCGAGCTTTGATGGCTCTCTTTTGTGCAATAGCTTCTTGCTTCCTTTGTCTTCCCCGAGCCATCATTTGATCCACATAACTTTCACCGTTGAAATCTCCACCTAGTATACTTTGAGCAAGAGAAGGTCTTGAAATAACTTGCTCGAGTTAGAGTATCCCAAGATTCAGCAGCATCCGAACACGCATTGCATCCAGCTCTCTTCTTCTCTCGGGGGTAAAGATGAAAAGTCCTCTGCTTCAAGTTGTTGAGCCAATAATTCACTTTTCTTTGACTTTTCAAACTCACCAATCTACTTGCTTGTCCTAGTCTTTCCTCCTCACTTACCGTGTCCGGACCAAGCTCATCTTCGCTATGACATCTTTCCTTTATCATAATGAAAGAACAATTTGACTTCAATTTCTTTTCTTCAAGGAAGGGCTTATAACAAGATGGAATCAAATTGTTTGCTTTCTATTAATTTCGATTTTTAATTTCGAAGAAACAAGTAACAATCTTTTAGCTATCTTGACCATATACCAATGAACCACACTTGATGAATTTGATCTTGATCATGGAACAACAAACCGCATTCGAGACAAGGAATAGACAAAATGCAATCCGACATAACCGCAAAATGATACAAAAACACACAAGAACAACACAAAGACAAACAAACTAAAGAATTATTAGAAAGTTAGTGTTAGTAAACAAAATAACACACAAAAATAAAAATATGAATAACACAAAAATATGCGAGTTTGCACAATCCTCCCCGAGGCATATGCCTCCCCGAGGCCTATGCCTCCTTAAACTTTGCGGTCAAGGGTTTAGCATTCCAATATTGACCACAAGGTGTTGAAACCTTGGTCCATCAAAAGCTTTTGTTAACAAGTCCGCCACATTATCATCAATATGAATTTTAGCCACTTTTATCAAATGTTTTCATATGCATCTCTTATAAAGTGGTGCCCGATTTCAATGTGTTTTGTTCGATTGTGAAAACCGGATTTTGACTATGCAGATGGTACTTTGATTATCAATAAAAATTGTTGTGTTCATGAAGTTGTACCCATAGTCCAAAGAATTGGTTTTGAATCCAAAGGACCCGTCCACAACAATTTGCAAAGAACATATTCTCGCTTCATGGTTGAGGCACCCACAATGGTTTGTTTCTTGCATTGCCAAGAAATCAACCTCTTTCCAAGAAATTGGCGACCTCCAGCCAGGATCTTCTATCCAGATTTGCACCAAGATAATCACCGTCACTATATGCTTCCAACTTGAAAGGAGACTCTTTTGGGTACCAAAGGCCTAAAGAGGTTGGCCTTTGAGGTACTTAAAGATCTTCTTGACAAGATTGAGATGGGAAGTAAGTGGAGTGACTTGATGTCGAGAACAAACACTCACAAAGAAACGTAATATCGTGTCTTGAAGTCGTTAGATACATCAATGAACCAATCATGGACTGTCTGGATGAACATTCACGTGTAGATCCGTTCATTATTTGCTTTTGTCTTTGAGCTTCATAAGGTGTTGTGGCGATCTAACACCTTCCATACCAAATTTCTTCAAATGTCCTCACATATTTATCTTGAGAGATAAAGATGCCATCTTGTTTCTCGAACTTGGAGACCCAAAAGAAAGTAAGCTCTCCCATAGCACTCATCCGAAACTCTCCTTCATTAGTTCCTCAAATTCCTCGCACCAAGCTTCGTTTGTGGAGCCAAAATAATGTCATCCACATAAACTTGCACAAGAATGATGTCCGAGTAATTCTTCTTTAGGAACGAGTTTTATCAATAGCACCTCTCCTATAGCCATGCTTCACAGAAGGATGAAAGCCTAGCATACCAAGCTCTAGGTGCCCGATGTAAGCCATAGAGCTTTGACAACCTTGTAAACATGATTTGGGTGATCCGGGTCTTCAAATCCTTGGGTTGAGTGACATAAACCTCCTCTTCAATCTCACCATACGTAAAAGCACCTTTAACATCCATCCGATACACCATGAAACCCATGTAAGAAGCATAAGCCAAGAAAATTGAATGGCTTCAACTCTAGCAACAGTGCAAACACTTCATCATAATCAATCCCTCCTCTTGTCTCAAGCCTTGAGCCACTAATCTTGCTTTGTTTTGATCACAACACCCGAGCATCTCTCTTATTCTTCAAAATCCACTTTGTCCCAATGGCATATTTGCCATCGTGAGTGGAACCAAGATCCAAACTCGCCGATTGTGAAATTGTTGCATCTCTTCTTGCATTGCTTCTAGCCGCTTGAATCATTAAGAGCTTGAGAAACACTTGTTGGTTCCACTTGAGAAAGAAAACAAGCAAACAGACAATGCTTGAAGTCTGTGTGATTGTCTCTTTGCCGGTTGGAGACATAAGAGAAAAGCAATCTGTCCAAACCGAGGACTTGTTATAGCCCTTCGAGTTCTAACAGTGCCGAAGATCACCTATAATGTTGGATTGAGGATGAGCAATATTGATCCTCCGAGTAGCGATGGGGTGACTTCAATGGATGAATCAAGATTAGTGATAGTTGGTTCAAACTCAGTATCATAAGAGGGTGAGGTGAAGATGCCACTTTGGGTTGATGATTTCCAAGATCCGAGGGTCTTGGAAAGCGTGTATAAGGTTCTCCAAAGTCCGAGGACACTTGAGAAGGAACATGAGAAGAAACAAGATAGCCTTCAATGGATTTGTGGATGGTAGGTGTGACAGAATCAACTTTAGCAAGAACATGGTTTCTACCGACCCTTCATTAGCAACCTCTCCATTCGGTTTCTCGCTTCAAGCTTAGCCGCAAATTCTTGAGTCTCAAGCCTAGCAAGGTCCTCAAGATAATGTGATTCATCTTCATCACTCTTATCAAGAACATCCTTGGAGTGGTACCGCAATATTGTTAGGGAGAAAGAAGGCACAAGTATAGGTTGCTCATCATCTTCAAACTCATTTTCGAGTCATCATCCAAGGTACCGCATTGTTAGTGGGAGACTCTTGAGGACCCGCATTTTGTTAGCCAAATGTCTAGTGTAACCCAAATAATCGCTATAGTCAAGGTCAAAAGACCACGTATGACCCCGTCCTTGAACATTAGGCTTATCTTCCAAAAATCTCGTGTTCAAAGTCTCCTCTATCTTCTTGGCTTGCAAATTGTACACCTCAGATGCCTTACTATGAGTGAATAACCCACAATATAACCATCATCGACCTTCTCATCAAACTTTCCCAACGGATCACCGGTGTTTAGAATGGTCACTTGACAACCAAAAGGTTTTAGGTAGTGAATGACGAACCTTCCCAAAGAGAAGTTCATATGGTGTTTTGAGTTGAGGTCTAGTAATGGAGACCCCTGTTAGCACATAGCACGCTGTGCAACAGCCTTTGATCCGTATAGTAGGCGGTTTAGAGTCGCAAGCATTGATCTTGCAAATTCTATTAAGGTCCTATTCTTTCTTTCACCACCCCATTTTGTTGTGGGGTTCTTGGATTACTATAGTCCCTTTTATACCTTTTGACCCACGAGTTCTATAAGTATAGCATTCTTGAACTCGTCCCATTATCACACCGAATTCCTTAACCTTTTGTTCAACCGATTTTCAACGAGGGTGATGAATTCATCAAGACTTGAGATGTTTCATCTTTGGTCCTTAGAAAGAAAACCCAACAAAATCGCTATAGCCATCGGTGATAACCAAATGTAAGAACTTATGATCAATGCTTCGACTTGAGTTGGACCAAACAGATCCATGTGGAGCAACGAAGAGGTTCGAAATGATGCTCATAGCATTGATAGCTTTGTATGAGGCTCTGTTTGTTTTCCTTTGTTGCATGCAACACAATTATGATCATTGGTGAAAACTTTGGAGGAAGACCTTCAACAAGACCCATTTTAGAGAGTTTGTTTATGGTCTTGAAATTCACATGAGCCATCCTCCTATGCCATTTAGTAGACTCATCAAGGGATGCTTTAGCCACCAAACAAGTGAGGTCACCACCAGTTGAACTTCATTAAGGTTGAATGTGTATAAATTGTGAGTTCGAGGACTTTCAGCAGAATTGAAGTATCTTCGGGAGTTTGAAGTCTTTAGACAAAGACAAGACATTCATTCTCGAGAAGAGTACTTTGTTCTTGGTGTCACAGATTTGTGAAACGGAGAACAAGTTGAAATGTCAAGTTCCTTAACATAGTACACATTTTCAAAATCCGGATGAGGTGTCTTTATGGTGCCTTTCCCGTGATACTTCCATCACTTCCTCCAAAAGTCACATTGCCTCCTCCTTCTATGGGAACAAAATTGTGCATCATATCTCTGCTCCCGGACATGCTTCCGAACAACCACTATCAACAATACCAATATCTTTATGCTTAAGGGATGATCCTACAAACAACAACAAAAATATATATATAGCTTAGTAACAAAGAAGGTTCAAGTCATTATCGACTTGAACCCGCCTTGTGGATCATGTGTTTAGGCCATGAAGATCTAGAGGATCCACCATTGTTCTTGGTCCTCCATTGATGATTGGGTCCTTGATAGTCCAAGAACAACTCACGAGGGCTTCACAAGAAGACTTCCCATATCCCATCCCAAAGATACATAGAGTCAACATATGTAGGCCAATAACCATGATTAAAGTATGGGCTAGTTGGTTGCACATAAGGTCCGCAACCGAACCTCTCCAATGAGAGTCGAGATTAGTCTTGTGGGACATAAGGTGGAATATTATTAACATTGGTCCACTTTGATTTATGTTTCTGTGAGTAGCACATACACCCAATCTTTGCTCATAAAATCACAATCCTTAATTAAATGAAATTTACTTCCACACACAAAACATGTCTTCTTCTTGGAAGATTTATTCAAATAGGGAGATGTTTGATTACATGCGAAGTACTTAAATCGAAACATTCAAGGAATTGTTTTAACAGATCGATTATGCAAAGCTTTAAAGATAAATCTTCAAGAAACTGCCTTGGAAGTTGATTCTCGTGACTTCCCTAGAAGGCTTGTAAGTAGACCTGTGCGAGCTTGGGTGTAGGCTCAAAGAGGGCTTGGGAAGGTCGACTTCTCATTTGAATCACAGCTTTCATAGGAAGTAGACCCTTGATCCGATGAATTGTCACCGCTGAGCAAGAGACAAAGTCATTAGATGAGGTATCGTGGTCCGCAAGTCTTTGACTTTTGCCATATAGATGATGTGATCCATCAAAGTCAACAGTGATGGATAGGTCAATGGGCATAAATTCACCTCTAATAGGTCCAGGACAGCATGCATTTCACCTTCTTTACAAAGTTAGCTAACTTTCTTGGTGTGGATTTACGACCATCATACCTAGCTTCTACTCCTACATACTTTTGAAAGCCTAATCCTAAGCCGAGAGTTACCGATTGATCGTTATAGATTTCTCTAGCCGATTATCACCGAAATTAACCATTCCTTATGCCTAGCTATTTCCTCACTAGTTTTTCTTTGAGCTCTAGGTTCTCGACACCTGACTTCACCTTTGCTTTCTCGACGCTTTAAGTAATTATTTGCAACTTCTAGATCAAACTGTAACACTTTTATCTTTTCTTCATAAGCTATTTGATTCTTTTGAAACCATACCTTTTGTCTTTCTACTATTTTTAATGCTAGTTTATGAGCTTCATTTTCAACATAGCATTCATCGAATTTAGGTTTCATAGCATCATACTCTTCTTTAAGTTCGTTGTATCTTAGACTACAACCAAATATACAATTGTGTACCGAGATAGTCCCATCAAGGCAAACCGATCATGCCTTTCATCCGAAGTGCACCTTGCCAAGAATCCAAGCTTATCAAGATTATGAGCTTCCTCATTCACAGTGTTCATGTGCGATCCAGTTGACCTGTTCATCCATGGTGAGAAGAGTCAAGCTCCAGCTTCTTCATTTCACGATAGGAAATGTAGTTAGCTCCATCTCCACTCTTCCTGCTTTGCATTCCTCGAGAAATGCCCCATCCGTGGCAAGTGAAACACTTGACTTTTCTCCTATCAAAGCGAAATGGTTCCTTTCCTTGAAAGCAAACTTCCTTCCGCACTCTCTTCAAACCTTTTGATATCCACCGACAAAGAATGCCACCGCATTTTCAGTTTCATCTCCTCCATTTCAAGTGGGTCCAACTGATCAAAGTCTTCATATGCAAGATACTGCTGAGTATCATAATCAGCAACAAATGAATGAAGAACATCCTCCATCACACTACTAGTCTTAGTTTGAGAACATGGTGGAGTGGGACGAGTGTTATGTGGTGGAGTGGGAGTGCAAGATGATGGAAAGTAGTTGGAACTAGGAGATGATGGAAAGTAGTTGGAACTAGGAGCATGTACCATCATGTTGGAGTGAGATGTCCCAACAAAAGCTGCATGGCCAGAAGAAGATGTACGGTAGGGAGTTCTGACATCAGGTTCAAGAGTTCGAGTCTGTAGTAGCCTCATCAAAGGTGAGCATGTCCAACCCACCTTTAGCCTCGAGGGCTATACTTACATGTAACCATGATGGAGGCAAGGATCGAGGAACTTTGAATTGCAATCATCATTATCGTTTTGCATTCACCGGTTTAGTGACTCAAAATCCTATGGAACCCGTCGATCCCTTGTGGATACCTTCTTCTTCGAGATATTAAAGTCTTGAAATTGTTGTCTCAAGATGGACTTCCTCATTCTCTTTGATTCTTCATTTCCACCGAACCTTGCTTTGAGAGCCATCCATATGTCCTTTGCATCATCCATATGGTGAAAATCACAGTGATCTTCGTGAATGGCTTGAAGCGTAATAGTTTTACTTTGTGCTCTCTCTGCATAGCCAAGACCTCTTCAAGCAGCTTTGGGAGGAGCCATGATAAACTTCCCATCCCCGTCTCGGTATCATTTTCTTTAGACTGCTTCCTTTCTTTACTACCTCCCACGATTCCAATCAATATTGGAAATCCAGCTTTCCATCTTCATAGTCCAAAGATCATACTCTTCCCTTTTAAATAAGGAAATTTACCATTCTTGTTTGAAAGACTAAGTCATTGCATGGAAGTGGTGTTGGTGTTGTTTGTGTTGGTGACATCAGTTTCATTATCAGATCCAGGCATGGTGAGGGTATGTTTGGTTGTATGAGGGTGAGAATGGTTCTTAGTATCGTAGAGACTTTCCCGAGGCTCTGATACCACTTGTTGAATACACAAAGACCTTGATAGATCTTAAGCACTCGGAGATCGTTAGTGTTGCCTATGTAATCACAAGCAAACTAATAGAAGATCTCTACAACTCGTATTCTTTAGCGGAATGTAAATACAAGTTATAATAACTAAGAACTCTTAGATCCTCTATGGATCTTTTGATTATTGAAACTCTATGTTTCGGATATTTTACAAGACTTGAAAGACTTAAAAAAAACTTCTCTATTACAAACTATTATGGTTCCTTTTATAGGCAAGAAACCCTAATGACTCACGAGCGCCACAACGTACGCTCCTAATACAAACATAAACAACGCATGCATCTAGACAAGCATGCAACTAATCATATTGTTTTACTAATCATATTGTTTATTCCGAGTAAGCTCTATACAATACGGCGCCAACCTATCTTTCATACTGCACCGACTTTTCCTACACGGCCTACATACGCGCTTATCTCTCCCACGTGATTCGCACTTTCGCAGTAATCACGATTGTCGCTTAACACTCATCAAGTATAACTTCAGAGAATCCATTCTTCTTCTACAGAAACTCTTCGGCATAAACTCTTCACAGATCCAGAGTTTACCGTAATTCCCAACACATGATAATACTAGTTAATGAATTTTGCCACAAGTCATGAAAATCATACTTGTTGACAAGGCATAATTTCAATTAACTTTGATCTATAGGAATTTTGAGAATACTTATTTCAAGAATTCAATAAGTGAATTTCTTGTATATGTTTACATATCTTGATATTGTCATATCATTCCATAAGGTGCGTGATAACCTGAACCACCCTTTTATGACAATTATCTTTCAAAACTTTAAAGTTTTAAAGTATTATTTATTCTTTAATGTATAATGCAATTATGCTCCTAGTTGAGCATAACTAGTCAACATGGTCATCATCAAGGATACCATGACTAGAATTGAGTGTCATCTCAATTATACTAGCATCATTGTGAACAACAATATGCTCTTTAAACATCCGTAAACTTTGAACAGTTATAGTGTAATGTAGGTGCCTACCAAAACTCACGTTTGTTGGCAATGACAATTATGAAACAATCGCCATATTTTCATCCATAGAATCTAGGAGCATCTCCAGATTGTGGAATGTGATTCTAAATCCAAACATATTCCTTTTAAAATATTTATTACACTAACAACTTTCAATGTTGTCAAATCATCTTGTAATCAAGTATGACACAACAATCTTAAAACATGATGTACATGATGAATCTTCAAGTTAGACTTTAAGATCTCATTATATATCCATCATGTTCTATAAGACTCATTTATTTACCGCATATGTTTATAATAATAAACATATATTCCAAGGTTATATATCTTATTTCTAAATCTTACAAACGAAGTTCATTCCCAACTAAAAAACATTAATTTAGGTGGAATGTAGTTGCCCATACAACATATAAGATTTAAAAAATAATACTCCCACTAGCTTTCAGGAATACTTACGAGCTATCTTATTTTAATTATCAAATCAAACATGGATTTAACATTAAACATAAGAATTATCTCTTAGATGCATGCATATATCCATTCATGGATTCTTGCAATTTGTACATATTCAAAGATTATTTGAATTCATAAAACTCCTTTGCATTACTTATCGTCCTCGCAAAAGTAATTCCAAAACAAAGAGTTTTGATATTCATTGTCAAAATTTCATATCAATGAAACTAAGTATGACAATTATAATCTTTATACTTCTATATAATGTATCTAGGAAAGAATATTCAATCATAGTTAATTGCTTAAATATGATTAATATTATTATCACTAGACATGCATTAAATATGTGTACAACATTGTCCATATGATTTCTACACAAAGATTTAAACCAACAGGGTTTCCATTCTTTGAAGAAACTCATTAAGATAAACCAAATATCTAAAGTTGATTATCTCTATGGACAGCATCTCAACATTCATAGTATGATTGATTTACCATAATTCAACATTTGGTAAATTCATCATCATGATTAATGAGCTTACCATGATCCTGTAACTCACAATCTTCAAAGATATAAAATATCTGAGATATCCTTACGGATCTATGAATGACAATTCCATCATATTGAGGTCTATCATTTACATGTTTAGCCTCATCATGATATTTGCTAATGCATTTTAGAAGCTTATGTATTTTGTAATTCAATCTTTCAAGATCTAAACAAAACTCCCACTTGCCTTTAATAATTTAAAGATTACCTTTAAATAGTTTATCAAGTAGAGCAACAATACATTGTTCTCTTTTGGGATATTACAAAAAAATTGATGCTTCCTAACATTAGTTTGTTACAACTCACTCTACAAGTAGTTTAACAAATTGAACTTCATTTATAAGACTTAATATGATTCATCACATTTCATAAACAAATGGTGTCTTATCAATCTTCTATGTTGAAGTCTTATTGAGTATATTCAATCTATACTCAATCTACTAACCTTGATAATTTTTGGAAGAAACTATAGTTATCTTTGAATCAAACAATGCCAATAGATTTTGATTCTTCTAACTGAACATACCATAAAAGTATGGTATTTCATTAGAATTTATATTGTAAGATAATCTAACAATATTTAAGATAACCATCTATTCTTTGGCTTACCTATTTACCAACAAAGTAAAACTTAATGGTACAATAGAATTACCAAGTCAATTGCATGTATTATAACACAAGTATTCTTGACCAAGTCAAAAGACATATCAATTATAATCCCACTATACGTTATAAGTCATTGATCAACTCATTGACTTCATGCATATGTCTTAAAACATAGCAAGTTAACGACTTACTTTATATTATAAGTCTTGTATAAAAGACTTCATGTTTGTGACTTTACAAAATCATAAACATTTATAATTAAAGTAATTATGAACACCACCTCAGGTTTCAATTAATATTTCAAGTTAATATTTACTACATATATTTAAGTCATTCAACTAATACTTAAATTCAAAGTAGTACTCCGTATTAGATTACTTCATTTAATTATGTCATCCCATGAAAAGTTCAACGTGAAACCGCAAAATCATCCATGCTCGCTCACGACACGCTGGTATTTTACCTTGGCTACAATCTAGTTCACGCTCTCACGTAACATAAATTGTAACTACAAGTGTTTCTTAAATATTGAAAGACATAAATATTTAAAATAAAGTAGTCTTTGTTATCATCTTGACACATGTTCTTAATAGGGCAATCATACACATTTAAATGTATAATTCCTATTAGAACGTTACTCTCTTACCTTATGGTCAAGAGAATCCATTTAAATCATATTTATATGTGTTGTACCTTGCACACAATAAAGATTTCTCCCACTTGTGGTTGGAACAACATCATGTAGCAGATAAACAACACGATACACGCTCGCTTATTCGATTAATATGATTTGTGTCATAGATATAACAAGTAGATGTAGAACTATATTGTTTAGTAAGGAAACGCACGTGACTTTCCTTAAAAACATAAGTGTCTACAATTGGAAAGTAATTATCTTTGAAGATAATCTAGGTTACTACACGTGAAATAAGGCTTGTAGCTCCAACCGAATTAGAAATCATTAAAACAACTTTTATTCAAGAATGCAACACAAATGCTCCCACTGAATTTTACAACATTGTAAGTGTTGCATAACCAGTGAAAACAACTTGCTTGCTTTTTACTTTCCTACACCTTTGAAGAACCATACGTAATCATTACTTAGGTACTAAAAGGTGTATTCTACTCTGTGAATGATGGGTTATCCATCAATGTTATTAACTTGAAAAATTGGGTATGCAATTTCTTCCTTAACAGGTCTACCATGCCCATACTGGTTTGTAGCACCTTTAAAGGCTAAAGCAAAACAACTAGATAAAATATGCTAGTTTGCCTTTTACCAATTTTCGCGGTAATTTGTCTAGCTTCTAATTTTGTAACTCATATACATGTTTTCCAGTTAACCAACATTCATGTTTGTTACAAAAGGATTCATTCACCAAATGAGGGTAATGAAATCTTTATGGAAAATAAGATGTGCAATTCATTGCTATGAGTTACATTAGAATTTAGACAATTCAAATGTTCCTATTATACCTTTCTCATTCATGAAAAGGAATAGGATTGAGTCTCATGCTTCTCCTATGGAAAAGAGACTTCGCTTGTCTTTTCGTAAATTATTCTCGATCAAACATTTGTTTGAAAGCGTAATGGATCAATTTATTGATCAAAGACTAAACCTCGCTTACGGTTAAATGTTGCATTTATACATTCAAAAGAATTACAAAATTCAATTTTAGTATTTTCGATAATTAACCTTTTCAAGAAAATTAAATACCCATGGTTCATAAGCATATAACCATTTAATTTTATCAAAAACTAGGATCCAAATTGTCATAATCTCATCACATCGCTTGATCCGCTAGTAATGAACCTTATACAAAGTGGTAGAGCTTTTGCTCAATTGCCAATTTCAATTGCAATTCCTAGATTTATGGGATTTACATATAGCCAATTTCAATCGCCATGTAAACATGTTTTATCCCATCTTATGCCTTGAGTTGCCGCTCACCGCCTAACTCAATTAAGTTGTCCAACTTAAGAAACCGCAAAATCGTCCATGCCCGATCTCACGACACGTGGACATTTTACCCTTTGATTACGATTTAAATCACGTTCTCACGCAAATAAAAGGTAATCTCAGGTGTTTCCATTTCGTTGGATGGCATATAACTTAAATTAAAGGGTAATAGTTTTGATGTAAAATCAAATATGTACAAAGATGTCATGAATTCATCTTTGTAGCATAGTTTTTATTAAAACATTTATATCTTGTTTTAATGTTTAAGTTTTTCATCATCAAACTTTAATTGAGGTATTGGTTTCACCAATCAAGGAATTTAGTGTTAATTATCATCCATTATACCCTACTTTTGCATAAGTGTAAACACTTAGTGTTTCGGATAATTACCACCGAAGTGGCGCATGGAATTAACACTAATTCGCCTTAAGATGAGCTTGCACATTTAATGGCTTACTAAGTAGCTCCATTCGAACTCTACAGAGGCGCGAGGACTGTGCACGCTAAAGCACAACCTTAGACATCCTTTCGGTGACTGTATGCACTTCTTTTAATAACCCTTTATAGTTCATTCTCATGGGTGAGCCGCTCACTATTTGTACCAAAGTCATCAATCAATTAAACGATTATGATTACTATTTTTAAAAATACATGTTTCACCATTGTTTAGGTCGCTTTATTTTCTTGTAAAATACCCTTGTTACACATAACAAACAAGCAAGTATTTAAAAATAAACATATAAACAATGAATGCATAACAAATAAAAGTCATGCATACCAAATAGCCACATGCAAACCTTTTGATAAATCCTATTAATAATCAATTTAGATCTGTCAATATGCATATATTTAATTAAGACTTTCACCCGCTTTCATTTATGTACAAGGTGAGCCACATGCATCGATTCATCGATTATGTAAGTCAAAATTAAATACATACCACATAGCACATAATTGATTAAATTAATAATGATTGAGGTCTTCCCCAATTTTAGATCTATCATAATTTAGTGTATATCACTTAAACAAGAAAGACATACAATAAAAGCAGATCCATGATAAAACATGCATGTAATTATCATGGACATAAATTACACTTAACAATTAATGCAATTATAACAGAGTTACGCAATACACATAAAATTGCATGCATCCTAGGGTTTCTAATCCAATTAAAACGTAAGTTTACAAAACCCTAATTAGGGCACCAAAAAAACGCCCCCCCTAAAAATTAGGGTTTAGGTTTTGCAAACCCTAGATCTACGCATACAAATAATAACACAATCAAGTTTATTATATTTATGTGTTTCAGTAATTAATTACTTGTTATACAAGGCTCGTGATGCCACTGTTGAGTTTATGATATATAAAATACAATAAAACATAAAGACATCAAGAGTACATAGCGGAAGACTTAAAGATCATAACAAATAAATAATTAACTGAAAGTATGCGTAACGTACCTCTTGCGAATGTCGATCCTTTGAGCAAAACAAAGAAGTGGTTTGAAGAGTTGTCCTCACCGCTCTACAACTCAAACCAATATGGTGTAAGAATAGTGTCTTACTACCACGTTCTTGTACACACGAATTAACCAACGAATCAAGCGATTGCTAGATCTAACACAAGTCCTCGTTTAAGAAAAACGAAACCAAACTCCCTTACAAGGGGTGTTCGGCCGAAATATGGACAAGAGAGAGGAGATGAGAGATCTAGGTTAATTCAATGCACAAGTGATGAAAAACCCTAGAACCTAACCTTGTTTATATAGTAGATGGAAAACTTTGGGAACAAGTTAGGGATTAGGCTTGGAGAAGCCCCTATGGCCGGCCACTATGCAAAGCCCAAAGAAAACCCATAACTTTTCACTTTCAAGATTTTCCATTACTAGTCCTTCTCTTTTCATTTAACGGTCGTTAGTCATTTTTCCGTTAAATACTTAACGATCGTTAACCGGACTTAATGTAAATAATTAATCGTAAACATAAACATTAATTATTAACTTTAATTCTCATTCGCTAATGTGTGCAATCCGGGTCACGAAGTTCGAATCCGACATTCACATGTTTGTAAATATATACATTTCCAACAAATTTCTTCCTATTGTTAATAAGAAGAAACCAACTCATACTACCACTGGACAACCATCCCCAAAATATAATCCTATTTTTGCAAGAAACAAAGCTCCATCTTTTTCAAAACCTAACACGTCTAGGAGACCTAATAATGTTTACCTGAGAAGTAACCATCAAATGGGATGGAACCCAAATATGCAAAATGGCTTTCCTTTTCAAAACTTTGCACCATGGAATGCATATTCACCTTATCTATACATGTCTAACATGAATGGAATGTTTAACACTAATGTCTAACATGAGTTAATTGTTTTCTTAGGTGTACTTAAAGGTCGACCTAGATCCGGATGAATGGGTCAAGGATAGCGGGTGCACGAGGCACATGACCGGCAATAAAGATCTATTCTCCACATATGAATCCTTCAATGGAGGAATTGTGGTGTTTGGAAATAGCAAAAGTAAAATCATCGGTAAAGGTACGATTTCTAACAAATCTCTAACCATTAACGATGTGTGTCACATAGAAAACCTAAACTTTAACCTCTTAAGTATAGGACAAATATGTGATAAAAAGTGCAATATACTTTTACCAAACCGTAGTAAGATATTAAAAATGGCATAACCATAGGAAGAGGAATTAGGAAACATGGAGTCTATATCATTAAAATTGGTAATGAACCTAAAGACAAACTTTGTCTAACCTTTATGGATGATACTTCGACCTTATGGTATCGAAGATTGGGTCATGCCAATATGCGAATTCTTCAATCGCTATCATCCAAAGATCTAGTAAGAGATCTACCTAAGTTAAAATATGAACATCACTTTTGTGATGCTTGTAATGTAGGAAAACAAGTCCGTTCTAGTCACAAAGCTAAAAACATGGTGTCTACAACTATGTGTCTAGAATTACTACACATGGATTTATTTGGTCCATCCGCTATCCAAACAAATGTGCCATAGATTTAAGCAAGAATCCGGTATTACATTCTCTCAGAAAGCATATAAAGATTCGTCATCACTTCTTAAGAGATAATGTTCAAAAGGGGAACATCTCTATTGAGAAGGTAGCGTCCGAAGACAACATAGCCGACGTCCTCACCAAACCGTTGAAGCGGGAACAATTCAACCTACTTGGTCTTGGTCTCATGGAACAATCGTCTTAATTTAATTCTTAACTCTACAAGGTATGTAAACACTAGCCTTCTTCTTTCTGAGTCTAGGATCTCTATTTCACGCACAACTCACACACAATACGGGAATTTTCAAAACCCAAGATAAATTTTGTTTACTCATAGTTTTCTCTTACTTTTCTTTCAAAATAAGTACAAGTTGCAAACACGTAATTACATACACATCTTCTTTTTAAAGAATAAACGTTTTTCGCACATAGAAACCTCTTTTCAAAATGTTTTTCAAATGATACCTCTTCCCGTATCCATTTCACAAAAGCAATTTCTCACGTCTAGGAAAAATCGTTTTTTTTCATTATTAATACAAAGTAAAAACCCGTTTTCATTGCATCTCATGTCTTTTGAATGCTAAAGAGGACACATAACTAATATGTGTTTTCGGCTACATTCATTTAAGCAACAATGAATTAGGAGCACTCGTGTTATCTTACATAATAGTATGTTTTTTTTCACTTCTAGTTTAGTTTTCTTTTTTTTTTGGGAGTCGAGATAACCGCAACTCCAAATAGTTTGCATATAGGCATACACTAGGCACAAATGTTTCTAAAAGAAAATTTTGAGCCCCTCGATCACCAAGTACCACGGATCCCACTTTAATGTCGGACGGATCCTCATGGAAGGATCCGTGGGATCCGTGAGACAGAAGCTATTTTTAACTTCTATTTTTCTCACTTTGTTTTTGAGTATGTGATTTAATGCTTGTTATCTCATGATCACATGCCTTAAATTCATATCTAATAATTAGATTTTAATCCATATTTTGGTCAAGCATTCATTGCAATGCATAATTTTTCTTCTATAAGTAGGATTCCCAACATTGCTTGTCATTCATCTCATCCTCACAAACAATCAACACCATGTCTTCCAAAAGATCTTCCAACTTAGATGAATCACCTAATGCAAACAATCCATTTCAAGAAATCCAAACTTTTGTCCTCCCACCTTCCAAAATACCACAATCAAAATCTAGGATATCCGCACGGATTAGCATCCGACCTTGTTGCTTAGCAAAACCATCATCGAATGGCTCATCACCAACCAATAACTCACCACAAGATGCTTCCATTATGCACCTCCTTCATCACCAACAAGTACACCAACTTCATCATGCATCAACTCACCACCTAAAGTCACTCTTTTGGAACTCCTTAAGACTCCGACAAGATCTCAACAACCAAAACAAAAAGAAATGGCCTTTTGTGACACCTCCCACTTCTCCAAACACAATTTTCAAAGACCTTGAAACCTCACCACCTTTAGCTCCCATTAGGCTACAAGAACACCTAGGTTCTTTTCCACCACCACTTCCAAACATCCCGGACGTTGATCCGTATTTTCCTATTTTTCCACCACATCTTCCGTGATCTCACAAATCAAAACAACCCAAAACCTTCCGCACTCATTACCCACATCACTTACATTGTGAACATTGCCAATCCACTAGGATATTGCAATAGAAGTTAGGGAAGAAATGCGATTCATACTCAACCTCATTCTTGATCGATCAATATCATCACTCATCAAACCTCCATCCATAACCTTATGCAAGCATGGAAGGAATCATTAATACTATTTTCTATTTTTAGTATTTTCTTTTGAGTCATGTTTAAAACAAGTATTGTTCTTACTTTTACATGCTTGTATGTGGCATTAATACAACTACATTTTGTTGTTTTATTACAAGGCCTTGTTTACATACCTTGGCTCCCAATCTTGATTCTCACAATCACAAGACTACTTATGCATGTTACTACTAACCTTTCTTTGTAGGATTTTTTCTTCACTTGACGCCCAAACTAGGGGAGCTACCGTCGGGGAGCAAGCGATACGTGGACTATTATTCCACATTTTATTTCTTCGATAAGTTAACTTTTGTTTCGACAAAAGGGGAGAAGAAGTAAAATTTAGGGCTTTCAAAACTTACATCTATTCTTAAGTTTTACTCATCATAACATTATGTTTTGTCATCAACAAAAAGGGGGAGATTGTTAATACAAATAAACCGTAAAAACGTTTATTAATATTTTGCGATCTCTTTATGTTTTGTTGATAACAAATATAATGTTATCATAAGTAAAATTATAAGGATACATGTTATTTTTGTAAAGCATCTACATATAGTCACTTAATACCAATTGTTATAATCAATCATTTGTTGTAATAGTTTATTAGGATGGTTAAAAATCACAACCCATGGATCATATCCATAACCCATGGTATTGACCCATACCCACTTGACTAGATACATTGTACTCATTAGATACATTGTATCTAAATACCCATGGACCAACCCATAACCCATGACCCATAACCCATAACCAAAAAACCCATGGGCAAAGAGGAGCGTCCCACGGATCCCTAGGTTTACACTAAATGGATCCCTTAAGGGAGGGATCCGTGGGATCCGGGAACAAGGGCAAGTTTTGCCTATAAATAGAGCCATTTCTTCATTCTAACTCACCCTCTTCTTACTAATTCTCTCATATACTCTCATTCTCTTCTAACAAAAGATCACTTGATCTAGAGAGTTGTTCTTCTTTCTTTCTTTAGTGATTCTCATATAGGTCTTTCTCTAAGGCGAGATCACGAGCATTCTACAAGTCATCCAAGCAAGGGTCCTTGATTGATTTGTTCCTCCACAAGATTTCAGTAGCAAAGATCTTGTATTTGATATTTCACATAGTTGTTGTGTAATAGTCGTGTTGGTTTGGTCCACCGTGTTACGGACTCGGTATTTAGCTTTGTACCGAAAAGGTGTAAGCAACGTTGTGAAGGCTTCTCCGCCAAGTTGAAGGAGTTTGTTGACATAGTCCTTGAACTCTCGAGTAGGTGACTCGGGAGTGGAGTAGGGCAAGAAAGGTGTCCTTGTAGCCGAACCACTATAAATCGGTTGTGTCATTTCTATCCTTTACTTTACTTTATTTACTTGCATTACCATTAGATCTATACTTTCTCTTCATCCATACGATTTCACATAATATCGAATCTAAAGTTTTGAAACTAACTTAAAATCGGCAAAACTATTCAACCCCCTTCTAGTTTTCCACACTTGTATGAGTAATTGTTAAGTTTTTTCACATGTATTGTTTTGATAAATCTTGAATTGGGGAAAATCTCAATAATATTAATGAATCAAGGGGTGAGGAATACAAAAAGCCAAGGTGGGGTATTTATGTGATAGATTAAGAACACAAAAGAGAATTAGAGGATTGAGAGAAGAGAGATTAGAGAGAAAGATATGACAAGGGGTGAGGAATACAAAAGCCAAGGTGGGGTATTTATAGGCCAAAACCCAAATGATGAAAAATTTAACGATCTTGGCGCGCTGCTAGCGATTTGAAGCGCCATCGACGCGCCAGGCGTCTGTAACATATTTTCTTTAGGTTTTTGCTTTTAACTACCCGGCCTTGCTAAACCCCCAATTTTACTTCACACTTTGACCTTAACATTATTCATCCTCAAGGTCAACCAACTCAAATAGCCATTTGATGAAAAATCATTTTGTGAAGTGTTTAAATGAAAACCAATTATCAAAGAGAGAAAGATAGAAGGATAATTGGATAGGAGTAGTTTGGGTATTCCTCACATGGGATATAAAGAGAGAAATAATATGCCATGAAATATTCCTTTGCTTGGAAAGGAAGTGTGGATGTTGGATTAAAGAGAGAGAGGGAAGATTTGAATTTGAAATTCAAATGTTGTGTGAGAGGGAAATGAGAGATTGAGGATAGGTTAGAAAGAGACCATGGTTGAGTTAGATAGGTAGGCATGGTTAGGAGAGAAGAGAATATGCCAAGAGAATATGCTTTGCTTAGAGAAGAGGGTGAGATGAAGGGTTGAGATGAATTCGGGTGATTTAGCATGATGTGATAGAAGGGAGCCTAAGTTTGGATTTCAAATTTGAGTTTGAATGTGAGAGAGGAGAAGAGATAATGTTGAGATGATTTGGCATGGATGTGATGGGGAGCCTATCCTTTGGATTCAAATTTGAAATGTGAGAGGAGGAAAGGAGTGAGGGAAGTTGTATGTGAGGGAGTGAGTTGTATTGGATGTGAGAGTGATGTGAAGTTGATAAGATGGGAAGCCTTTAGGTTGGATTCAAATTTTAAAATTTGAATGTTAGAGTGTCACACCCCGCCTAGGTGGAAATGCGAGGCGTAATGGAAATGGTCGTCATAACACATTGATATAAACAATAGAGAACTCACTAAATGATAGCATTATCAAAATTTCATGACGACACTTGACACAAGTAGGGGACTTGTATCATTGTTAGTCGAAAACCACGACAACATAGTCTTAAGGTAAATAAAGAAGTTTCCCAAACCGGGCAAGTACCAAACAAAATAACAAATAGGATTTGAAAGAAATGTGCAACAATGTCTTAAATAAAATGAAGTGGCAAGGTAGAGTCGCCTAAGTCTCTCTTTAAGCCATGCATAAATCATCCCTTCCTAAGTCGCATTATTGTTATCACTTGAAAACAAGGTTGTAAAATCGCTAGCGCCATCGAGGCGGTTGGGTAGGGCCTAGCGATTAATCGGTTAAGCGGGATTAATCGAATTGAATTTTATGCACAAAATATAATTTTGATATTATATTATTTTATATGTATGAGATAAGCGATTGCATCAAAGTTCAAATATTTCAAATGTTCAAATATAGACATAATACATAATTTTTCAAAGTTCAAAGTCAATCATAAATATTATTCGGTTTGTTGACCATTTTTAAGCGACCTTTGACCAATTTTGTCCGGTTAATCGGTTTATTGACCGATTTTTAAGTGATTTTGTATGATTTTAAGCGATTTTGTTGACCAATTTTTAAGCGCTTTTGTCCGATTAATTCGATTAGACCGATTTTGTCCGATTAATCGGTTTGTTGACCGATTTTAAGCGATTTTGACCAAACCGATTAAATAGGCCGATTATGATAAATCAAGGCGCTTAGTGACGATCGGTGATTATAAGGATTAATCGGCCGCTGGGCGATTTTTACAACAGAGCACGAAAATGGATACTCGAAAATGTCAACGCACGTTGGTGAGCTCGCAGGTTTAAAATAAACAAGATTAAGTTGTCGTGCATATAATACAAGTAGGACAAATTTGCAAATAGTAATAGCGTAGAGCAAGTAGTAATAATCGATATCCAACCACAAAAGAATCATATAACTAATATGTAATCAACACGTAGCCTACCAACTGGAGCTAAAACGTGTGTACTTTTCACGGCTATGTGAGATTCTACCACGCCGAAAGAACCACGAAGAAAGTACTACACAATGTTTGTACCACACATTATGTACCACAAATGCACCTAACGCAATTATAATTACACACAATTTGTCCAAAGAAAACAAATGTTAAGCAGAACACAAAACATTCGAAATTTATTTTGAGTATCATTTTCTCCGAGAAAATATAAAAAATGGGCCACGAAAACTCACCTTTAGGCGTATGACAATAAATGCACAAGTCTAAGAAAACAATCTTAAAAACAACGACACCCAACAATAGTGATCAACCTATTACCTCTTCAACCAATTTACAAAAATTAGGAGATACCTATTATTTGATGACATAAATGATTACTATGTTTTGCACTTTCGCTTATTTGTTATTTACTTAATGACGTTATGTACTTGAATCGGTAGTACCACATGCATACTTGGTTTTATAGTATTGTCATAATATATTGTACATGCGGGGAGCCACCATAAGTAGCAGGGCAATGCGGATATACAAATATATAGGTAAAAGAATTAAAAATGATGGGAAAAAAATCCAGTGCCCTCACCCGTAACACCAAAGTGCCCTTGTCGTTCTCAGCTTGTCAACAATATAAGAGCGGTCTCATGAAAAAAAGTTGTTTTTCCAATGATTTTTTGAACGGAAAATATGGAAAAGGAGAAAATAATAGGTGCGTGTGAAAGTGAAAAGTGATTATGAGATAGTGGAACAGTAGGGAGTAAAGAGTGGGCCAATAAGGTAAATATAATATTAATATATTATAATAATATTGCTCTTATTCATTATTAATTTGCATTGATATTTTATGAGTAATAATATTTGATGGAATATTGTATTTTTTAGATGCTTTTGTTATATACAAAAAGTAACCTAATATTAATTCGTTAGTACTAAAGATTTTCTTAAGTACTTTGTAAATTATAGTTTTCATATAACAGTCACATTTCTTTTAGTTAAAATATTTTAAAACTGCAAGTGCTTTATACAATTTTTATGACATTTGGTGTGTTACATTTTTCGTTAATTTTGGTATGTGATCAATGAATATCAGTATATTTTACTACGTAAGTGAGTTTATTTACATATAAACTAGTTGAAATCCTCATTCAAAATTTATTTTATTGGCACCTAAACTTAAAAAATTTACAGATATTCACTATTTTTCTGGAGATAGAAAACACCTCAGTTTTCCCGAAAGCTAAAGGTGAAAAAATGGAATGAATAAAAAATCATCTGCAAAATATACAATTCACCACCAAACTGCATAAATACAGCAAAATGCAGCACAAACCAACATGAAAAACATTTTCAAACAGCACCAGACAGATTGAAAACAGCAAAACTCAGCTCTTATGCTGTTTGTCTTTGATTTCATACTTAGTTTATTTATAGGTTTGATGATGACAAAGGTTGATGGCTTAGATACTTAACAAGCAGGACAATGCTGCAAACAAGTTAAGATCATCTTAATCATAAAAACCGAGCCATGCATCTAATTCTGAATCTGTTCAAAATGCAGGCATATCATTTACCTGATCTAGTTTTCTAAATAAGGAGCTTTACACTATTTTAGACCTTCTATAACACTTGTATTACTACTTTGAAAACCACTCGATCGCAACAAATCCTACAAAAAAATTGGAGAACGACTCATCAAGGTTAATGATCTGTAGACGTCTCCTCGGATGCATCTTCATCCAGCTCCACTACTTTGTCACTGTGTGAACGAGATGGATTTGAAGTTGGCGGATCCACCTCAGTATGGTCCACGGGTGGTGGTACATTGAGGTCTGGTTCAGTAACTGATGCTGCTCCTGAAGTAGAACCAACAGCATGTTGTTGAGGTTGATGGCTACTTCCAGGGAGATCTAGCGGCGATTGATGGCTGAGTCCATGTGAGTGGCGGCGCTTCTTAAATATCTGACGAGGGTCTTTGGGCTGAGAAGGTGGCAAGCCAGGAGGAACAAATGGAGGGATTGTCGGTGTTTCACCTTTGTATAGCAAACGTACCGACTCTGCTATTGCAGACACCGTTGGTGGCAGTACAGGCTCTGGTGGTCCAACAGGAGAACCACTACTACTACTACTACCACTAACAACTACTTTACGAAGCCAATGAGGTAATTTGGTTTCTGACGAACCACCACTACTACCACCAGTCTCATCTTTTCTTTTCAAACTACCAGCAATATTACCGCTGTGATCAAGAAAATTTGGCATTTTCAAACCCTCTTTTTGCTGTGAATTAAATAAACCAAGGCCATTCAACCCAAGAGATCCCAAAAGGAATGGGTTTGGAAGATGTTGCTCAAGATTATCAGGAAGCCTATCAAGAGCCCATGTCGGGAAAGGCACAAAATGTTCATTTTGAAAGCCGTGTGGATTTGGTCTTTCGTTGGGGGGAGGAACATTCATTTCCATCGAGTGCGGTTCAGGACCTCCAGCAAACCGGCTTTTATGCAATGCACGTCTCATCATCCCATCAGAAATGCCCGGGAAAACAGGAGATTTTGTAGCTTTTGAGTGTTTTTGAACTGGGGCACCCAAGATCTTGAGCTGTTCCTCCTCCCATCTTGCAGCCAAGTCTTCCGCCAACCTAAATCTTGAAAATCTAAGCTTCGGGTCTTCAAGCATGGCATTCCAACCACCACGTCCATGTCTACGAACACCAACCCATAAGAAATCAAGTTCATCTTCAGACCAATAATCTTTAACAAGTTTCCTTTGAGGTTGGTTGCTCGAGCCTGGACCCGTTCTCATCATTATATCCTCGAGAACTTTCCGGTGATTTTCAGGCAACGATGCATTTGTAGGCAACATCTGACCCAAATCTAACATGGGTTGAGGACGTGCATCCATTTCTTGATGATTATCTTTGCGGTATCTCAATTTAGGCATCCCCGGGATTGAGGGGAAATCACCAAGTAATCTCCCTAAAGTTAAACCAGGAAACAAGTCGGGTTGGGAATGAGAGGCGTTTTGCTCCTGTGAGGTTAATTTAGTCATATCGAATGGTAAGTTGGGAAATGTCATCATTTCAGGACGATGATGTAAAGGATCAGCAGAAGACATGGGGGCAAACGAGGATAAAAGCTCTATTTTTTGCTGGTGTTGGAGAGCATTAGAGTCGATATCTGGATATCTAAACTTGACACGAGCTTTTGCAGGTGCCGTCTCATTGGAGGGACCACCAGAAGGTGAAGCTAGATTGAATGGGAAGTCATGACCAGTTTGTTGCTTTCCATGTCTGATGAAAGATCGTGATGAATTTCTATGAGCCGATTCCATCAGCTTAGCATTTGGAGCACATAGCCCCAGAACAGGAAGCAACCTGCGACTTTCGTCCACTTCTTTCCCCTATAAAACGAACATCAGGTAGAGAAATATTAGCAACTTATTTATAGGTTGATTAGTGTTATAAAGTATTTCTAACAGCTCAAATGGGTAAAAAGAGAAATAACGCTACAGTGGAAAGGAGCAAAACAGTTCAAACTGTGGTTGAAAGTTGCTTGTGTAACTTTAATACACACAACCTCCTAATTAACTTGTATTAAAACTGTGGATTATTATTATTAACTACAGGTCTTTGACCTATTGGTATCAAGGGTGCTACATCAACCGAATGGTTGTGGGTAACAAGTTGAGTGTAATGGTAGAAGACCCAATAGAATATTTAAATATAACTTTACATAGTAACATTTTATAATAAGTTTAAAAAGAAATAGAGAAAGGTGTTTCGGGTCAAGCCAACCCGTTTCAACCCACACCAGCAGTTAACCATGTTAAGCTGTTACTAAGCCCATCATACCAACTCATTTTGTCAAAGTTTCTGTTGAACAATGGCAAAAGGGACTAACGACAAATCTTGGTTTATGAGTGGTACCTTGGTCGTTTTTATATTTGGATCGGTCTTGCTTGTTATCGGAACAGATGTTTGAGTCGGCTTGTCTTCTTGGTCGTTATTTTGACCATCAGACGTTGGTGGCCAGATGGGTGCCATGCCATTCTGTCCTTCACTGGAAAGCGAATCTTTTAATGTTTTCATCCGAGCTAATCTGTCTTTTTGTCTAGCCCGAAGCTTAGCACTGTTAAAAACGACACACTTTATAATACTATGCAAGAATCCTAAAATGTAATACTGTTTTAAGCATACAAAGTAGCAGTCATCTTCCGTCGATAATGGAAAATACTGACCATGTTGTAAACAATAAGATTAATTCTGAAAGATACAAAACTCACAACTTAGTTTTCAGAGCTTTTCCTGCGGGTGTATATTCACGCTCTGGCTCTGGTTCTGTCTCCACTTTAGCACCATTCTGAAGAGAGATAAAAAAAACAAAGCAAAAACAATCTAAGCAAGAACATGTATGGAACAAGTAATCCCCATCTGTTTTTAAATTTCTAAAACACAAAATACTAAGGCGTGAAATGCCGAATAGATAGTGCATGCCCAAATTTATGACTGGTGTGTGCACTGTGAAAGTTAGATAATGAGGTGTTACGAAACAGGTTGTGAAGATACTGTTTGGATGTGCCTCTCAAATTAGGTTTGAAAAGATTAACATATAAATTGACCTAAGCAAACATCTTTGTTACAAAAAATGAAACGCTGCAAAGTGGGAGTGAACACCTCTCAAATTAGGTTTGAAAGTGTAAACAAGTAACTTTACTAACCTTTAAATAACCAGTTTAGTTAAAGTAAATATTATTTGACCCCTAAAGAGTCGTATAATCACCAGCACAATATGTTTTTATAAGCATTTAAGACTAAGTAGCGCAACTTCAGGTGACAGTAATTAGTTCCAATACCTAAATTCAAACACCTAAATCTACTAATGCACTAAGTCAATAACACAGCGACTTTTTAATCTATTCTTTTTAAATACCGGTATCATAGATTCCCACATTAATCAAGCCAAATTTAATCCACATGAAAAAGAAGATTTCTAAAATACGAAAGTTACCTGATTCGATGTGTCGGTAGGTTGTGGAGCATATGCTTCTCTGTATTGAACGGCTTTTTTAACCCTTTTCCCTCGACCAAGAGCTGCTTCCTCCTCATTTTGGTACTTCTCCCATCTACACATCCAAGATAAATGACAAGAGAAACACTAATTAGTTGCATTCTGGTATATGACAGTTACAGAAAGAGTGTCATAACCCATAACACCATTTGAATCAGAACTTTTTCACCGACATACTTGATAAAACTTAAAAGCATCAAGTATATTACTGCAACCTTTTATCTGACATATCAATGTAATGTTATTGGTATTTTACACTTGTGTAGCCAGAAGCAAATAGTTACTTTTGGAACTTTTTATACGTGATATTTGGTCCACGTCTTGCCTTTTTGGTTTGGCATGTTGTTTCCATTTATCATTTCCGAGCTCTAGCTTTATATCAGAAACAGTGAATTTACAGAACTATTATCTAGTCGTACTCAATCTGCCTCCTGAGTTATTTACTTTTAAAGAGATCAATTAATGTTGTAATGCATCAATCGCAGAGCAGGGAAAAAAGAATGAAATTATAAGGCCATCTCCAACATAGACAGTAAAAATGAAAAACTCCTCCAACAAATACACTAAGCATTACACTAATATTAGTCTAATGAATACTGACTAGTAACTGGCAAAAAACACTAAACTGGGTGGAGCAAACCAAATCTTAAAGCGACATACTTTAACCCTTTAAAGTAATGAGCTGTATGCTTTACCCTTCAACAAACTTTGATTTATTCATATGTCTGCTATATATTAAACATACAGAACTAATCTTATTTTTATATAAAATATATGTATAAGGAATCTCAATAATACTTTTATAATGGAACCGATGTTCAATATGATGTTTATTATTTAAAAAAATTATTCATTTATTAGTAACTTCCCCAGTAAGTTGAATTTCTTTATATAACTATAAATTACATACATAAGACAAGGTGCCTAAAGAAAAAGTGCAAAAAGTACTACTCACCTCACTCTCAGAAGCCTGTCCCATTCATTTTCATCGGTAACATTTTCAGAATTATCCTCTTCCTTTTCTAAATTTTGGGCGGTGGTACCATCAATAATCGCTGAAGATGACTCGGTTCCAACTTGTTCATCTATTGGTTCCTCATTCCAGTCCAGAGACTAATTCAACGAAGAATGCAAAACATTAGAAAAATTGAATTAACCAAATAAATGCATTTAATGCCTTTCAAAAAAATGCATTTAATGAGTAATTTGGTAAAAAAAAAAAAAAAAAAAAAAAAAAAACAATTACAAACAATGCTCTATTTGTCGTGAAACATATATAAAAATTCCTCTTTAAGGTTTTTCAAAATATACGCAACATCTTTTTGTTTGGTAGAGTTTTCATGTTAGCATTATTTATTTGCCTTTTGAAATTGTAACTGCATTCATTTTTGTTCAATATAAAATCATGCATATCTTTTTTATTATCTATCGCGTGTGGAGATTTTAGATATTTGCTAAACACTCTTTAACTAGATATAGTTCCTAATCAGAATGATGCATTTGAATTTTGACAGAAAGTAGTATGCAAGTGAAATAGACGATAGAAGACAGAAAAATCTATGAGGATTAACATGCATGCCCATATTTGTATCTTTTACCAAAAACCAAAATATTTCAACTAACAAAAAGACAACCAGACTATAGTAGCATGGATCCTCGCCACGTATGGGAATCAGGAACTCAAGCAAGTAGAGAGGGTCCAACTTTTTTCAAACTTTGACTTACCAAAAATATAGTTACAAAATCAGGTACAATTTCTACTTATTAATTCCCTTAAATTCAGAATTCTGAATAATACTTGAGCCAAAGGTCTTCAATAAATAGCGCATATAATGATGTTATTTTCATATTTTGTATACTTAAGGCAGATCTTACAACATACCTTCACGGAGCCAAGCATATCGTTTTCCATATCTCCTTCCGCATTATCAGTCGAAACAGAGTCAATAATTGACCGGTCAAGTAGCTTCAAAATAGCAGCTTCATCCCACACAATCTGAGTACTCCCTTCTGTGCACTTATCCTGGTACACGTCCCCCAAACCTCCAACCCGCCTCTTATTCTTGTGCTCTGAATCTACAGAACCTTCACGTTTATTCTCATTTTGCTCACCCAAATCTTTGGAAGAGTCGTTGAAAAGTTGCTCAGTTCCCCATTTCAAAATATCTTCAACCTCCTTTTGAGATCCTGTCTTATTCACAAAAAGATGATCAAGCATCAGTTTCTTCTTTGCCAGCTGTAAGATTCTCTCTTCAACGCTGGCACGGACAACAAGCCTATAGACTAAAAGCCTCTTAGACTGCCCAATTCTATGAGCACGGTTCATAGCTTGGATATCAGCGTGTGGATTGAAATCCGAATCATAAATGATGACCGTATCCGCGCTTGCCAAGTTAATCCCGAGACCACACGCTCGCGTCGATAGCAAGAACACAAACCGACTTTTATCTTGGTTGAACCGTGCAATTGCCATTTGGCGGTCAGCAATGGAGACTGATCCATCAACTCTTTCAAACGTTTTCGGCCCAAATTCAATGTTCAAGTAGTCTTGAGAATATCTAACAGCTTTGTCATTTGTGAAAAGATTAGAACCGGTGACCTTCCTTGTGCAGAATCTTTAACATTGTATGAAGCAAAGCAAGCTTTGCAGAAGCCTTGATCCGCATGTCGTGAAGGAACTCAACGGTTCCCGACTCAGGTTCGGTCCCTTGAATAAGATACGGATGGTTGCAAACCTTTCTCAGTTGCATAACAATGTTAAGCATGGATTGCTGTGGGACCCCTTTTCCGACGTTGCGTAAAACCTGATAATTTTTTGTTAACATGGCCCGATAATATTCTGCTTGAATAGTTGACAAGTCAACAGGAACAACCCGCTCAGTCTTTGGAGGAATATTCTGCATAGCATCTTTTTTTAGCCTTCTAAGCATATGAGGAGCCACAAGTTTCTTCAATTCATCCACTTTTTCGGCTGTTGTAAGATCACGAAACTTATCCTCGAATGATTTTAGAGATGGGAATGAAGAGGGTTGTAAGAAATTTAGCAAATTATACATCTCACCCAAGTTGTTCTGTAGTGGGGTACCCGTCAATAGCACACGATGTTGGAATGAGAACGTATTAAGCAAGCTAAAAAGCTTACTACCCGAGTTTTTTAGCCGATGACCCTCATCAACGATAAGAACCTCCCATGGAACTTTACTTAAATGGGTCGAATCAGCAAGAACCATTTCATAAGTGGTTAAAAGAACGTTGAACTTGTAACTGGATGTTTTCTTTGAAGTCACGGGATCATTTGCATGCCATTCATACTCGCGCATTAGAGCTCGTGCTTTTGCACAACCATGATACTCGACCACGTTTATATTAGGAGCCCATAATGAAAACTCAGCCATCCAGTTTGGCATGGTGGAAAGAGGAACCAAAACTAGACAAGGTAATCGAGCTTTAAACTCAAAGCATAATGAAGACAGAAATGCACAAGCGGATATTGTTTTACCAAGCCCCATTTCATCAGCAAGAATCACGTTTTTTGACTTAGACCAGCATTTCCTCAACCAATTAAGTGCTTCTAATTGATGGGGAAATAATGAGCCTCCAAGCTCTTTAGGCTGCTCAGTAAGAGTAACTACATCGCTATGATGAAATTGGCTTTTTCCTTAACAGTCTCATAGTCAGCAGCATCTTTTCTAGTGTTCGGCGCTCGAATTGATCAAATAAATCAATAAGATGAGAAAATTTTGCGATAAGAGGCTCAGTTATCGTCTCCCAAGTGCATTCTTCATAAGGAAGACCAGTCCACTTTACAAAAACTTCTTCAGATCCATATTTAGCAATCACCCGTTGAGGCAATTTCCATCTTTCTTCAGAGATATTAATCAATGTCTTCCCATATTTGTAATTGTAGTTGTCGTATTTCCTCTTTGCTATTACTTTTAACTGTGATTCGCTCACCCAGCTATTATGTAAATGAGATTTTCCAACCCATTTGACCAAATACTCATATGAGACCATTTTCCTATCACGCGGTAAAGATCCTGCAACTGAAGAATCCTTTATCTTATGACTATGGTTTGCTTCAACCTCAATCTGATCATCTACAAGTTCATGGGAGTTTGAAGCACAATTAGTGTTGTCTCCCCTTGGGATCTCTTCAGCTGGTTTTGCTAAATCAATTAAAGTCAAAGCAGTGTCATCTTTACGTTTCGTGTCTTCGTCCATGGACCGCCCCGCCAAATCAGTGATATTCTCTTCACCACAATCTCTGGTCAGTCTTTGTGTATTGGAGGGGGTCAGGATGTTTCCTGTGCCTTCACTAATTGTTTCAGCATCTGCAATATCGGATCCGCTACATTTGCTGGTTTCTTCCAACTGTCCAATATGTTTGTCAGCGACAGTAGGACTCTGCTGAAGACGTGCTGTGAGCCTCTGTTGCTGAGTGGTGATGCCCAGAATCTATCTCATTAACTTGAATTCGACAACCTAATACTCGATCAACCTGCAATATGTGTGCACATGTGTAGGGCATGTTAGCCTTTGCATTATTAAGGTTTAACTAGTACAATATGCAATGAATCAATGATAGTATTTCCATTATTTTTATAGGTAACATTATAATCATGACTGCAGTAAAATGCAATTAGGTAATGTGAGATATGGATTGGTATGTTTAATTTGATAATTAAAGCGGGGCTGACCATCATTGCAGAGAGCCTCTCGAAAGCAAGCAAGTTGATTTTTTGTTATCTAACATTCTAACGTCTTCGCTAATCATTTAGAAGGGTATATGCATTAGATATACACTTTGGCGACTCTAAACCTGTTTCCTAGATCCTTTTGAAAGCTAAATTGGTGTCTTTACCCATTTTAATTGAAACGGTTTAATGTAAAAGGTAACCCACAATTATCACATTCATAAGAGTATGGGCCAAAATTGCCACCTTTAGCTTTTATATTCTCTATCATTTGAACTCAGAGATATGAAACATGAAATAACGCTCTAGCGATTAAGAAAATTAAGATTTTATCATTCAATATGGCCTTCCTAACATGACATATATATTGGGGATTTTCCTTAACAAGCATATTCTTAATTCTAAAGATACTTACACAGGACATTAATCATCCTCAGAAATCAGCTCTAATAACACTTGTGGAAAATAAACAAGTTTTGCACTATTGTACCTGGTGAAACTGAGAAAGATCTCCAAAATTTTGTATTTCACCATTTCCTGCTTTGCCTGATTCAGGTGATGAGTTTGAAACTTCCTCAGAAACCTGCTCAATAGAAGATGATTTACAATAAGCATCATACAGCAAAGTAGTTTTTCATGTGATCGTTAAACTAATGCAAACTAAATTAGAATAAGAGAATGATTGGCATAATGAATACAATAACACTAACAGGGATTAGGAGGACATAATGAGAAACTATTGTAGGGAAATAAATACATGAACAGACAGAAGTTGAACAAAGTACAGCTGAACTGAAAAACGACCTGGCAAAGAATTTCTGTTATCGTGATCCAAATAGAATACACAGGAACTATTTAAGCATCAAGTTAAAACAAGGATTAAGGAGGTGGCGATTAATATTTATTTCCTTAAACATTGCGCTTTTAGCCAAAGCATTAGCTATAACGGGTCAAATGGGTTCAGTTCTAAGGTTTAACTAAAAGAAAATGGGTCAAAAATCTTCCAAAATGTTTTCAAATACACACAGCTGCCTGAATTAATTTATTACAAAAAGAGAAAGTTGGAATATTATTATAATAAAATAGTTTTTGAATTATATTTAACAATTAACTATTCATAATGTTTAAAAAATATAGGGATGAAAAAGTGTCTGAAGACCAGCCCAACCCCACCTGCCCGTTACCCAAAGTGGGAGACCCGTCAAATTTGCCGCCTAGATAGACTACATTGATATCATAACTAAGTAAGGAAATAATACCTCGTCTTTCAACTTCTTTTCACGAAGTTCAAGTCCCTTGTCATCTTTTGACACAGATTTTATTTTAAATGCCTTACGGATTTCCGCTTTACTGGAGAACTACTTGAATCCAAATGTGCTTTAGCTTCACTTTTCTGAGAACCATCTGCAGGTTTTTTACCCTTATCAGTCCTCGGCTTTTTTTTACCATTATCAGACGGATCTTCACACTTTCTTTTCGAGGATTTCTTTTTAGAACTTCCTGCTCCAAGAACAACTTTCTTCTCGTGAGAATGATTCACGTTTGCTTCTTCATCAGTCTGTTTCTCTTTTTTATCATCAGAAGAAGATGAACCAGATACATCCACATCGGTGATTGAAAATTCAGATTTCCATTTACTAGATCTTTTCTTCCCATTCTTGTCATTTTTTGTAGAGTCAATTTTACTTTTAGATTTTTTAATTGTGATCTTTAATTTTGCTCGTTTGGAGGTAGGATCGGCATCAACTACGCGCTCTGCTAAGTTATTCTTAAGGCAGCAGCTTGGGCATTTCCATTTTCCATTTGGTATACGCTTAAACCACGAATAATTGCAAGACAAAAGAACATTAAAATAATTAGATTTATTGTAATAGGTAAGATCGAATAATAAAAACGTTGTCATTAAATGCATGGATAGATAGAAACCTCAAGAGGCGGATCCAGGCACCCAATATGATATGACCTAGTACAGCGATCACAACAGAGCAAGTCGCCACCAAGATCACAGACATCGCATTCGTTATATTTCTGGTGGAAAAACACAGAAATAAATATAAATATATACGCTCGCATGAATTATTATACGTACACACACATATACAATATGAAAGTGATTATATGATGTTCCATTGTTAGAAACAAATACTCAGCTTTATAACACAGTTGTAAGAGATAATGTTTGGATGTGCTTCTGTATGAATTGTAATCAGAATATCAGATAATCAGAAGTTTGAGTGTTTGACAAATCAGATTATTCAAGGATGTAAAAGATAGGATAACCAAAAACGACATTGTAAAAAAAGGACACTTTTTTTCAAACGGGTATAAATGTCTTCCAAAATAGGTTAAAAAGTGTGAAACAAGGGCACTTTTTTTGTTGTAGCTGGTGAAAACTTATTTAAAACTGATTATACAACCCAGAAGCACAATCTGTTTATCAGAATATTAGAATTATATTATCGCAACTCAGATAATCAGTTGTAGCAGGCAATACAAACACCCGATATGTATGAAGAACTGACCCTATCTTTTTCCTTGGTAGGAGCACGTTCAGAAGAGCTTCCTTTCTCTTTTGGTTTGGTGGTTATGTGTGATCCTGATGGTACAGAACCAATTATGTTGCCGTTGGACCTGACTTTACCGGACGGAATCCTTTTCCTTTTACCCTTCAAAGCCCAGGTTTGATTAATAACGTTACTAGTTGATAGCTCGTCATTTTTCATCTTAGGATCTGGATCTTTCATTTATGATAAGCCGTTGAACATCCAATTTGATACACTAGAACCATAAATAATATTAGTAAGAAAGTAATAGCATGCATTAGAAGAGGAACAGTAAAGACTATTTCAGCAAAGCTAAGATCGTTTAATGCAACAGATTCCTTATATAAATGGCATTTAACACCTCATCATATGCGTCAGAATGATTAAACTATGGCCCAAGATTGGACTTAGAAAGTGATTAAAATTTCAATTAACACATGCCGTTATACTTTACCACGTAAAAAACATAGCAAATGTTATTACGTAAGCCGATGAAACACGTTCACATTGTACAGAAACCCGAAGTACCGCGCATGACGTCAAACGGATACATTTTTATATCAAAATTGAAGGCTAGCAATAATGAAATCTGGAAACGAAAAAATATGCCACCAACACAAGAATTCAATATAAAACAAAACAACCAAGTTGACATTTACAACATAAGTCACAAGTCTATCATAATGAAGTATATCCATAAACTCCACAGGCTAATAGAATCAGAAATCTAAAATTCAAAACTGTGTCTCTCTAAGAAATCCATTAACTCTACAAAATAAGAGAAACAAAAATCTAAAAATGTGTATCTCGATAAGGAACAAGTTAAGCCTCAATATTATTAAAATAGTAACTTACTGTTTTCTCTTGTTCATTGAAGAGCTAATGATAACGGTCTTAAGTTCCATGTTTCAAAAATAGGTAGCATAAAAATCTTAAAACAACAAAACATGCCATAAACACAAGATTCAATTACTTGACATATCTAACAAGCAATATACAAAAACAACTAAACAATAACCAATTCTTTACATACAAACCAAATAGCACCTAAAACGGAACATAGTTATCGATCAAACAAAACAAAATCCAAATCAACCACCATAACACCAAACGACATCACATAACACCACAAAAAACAATCACATTGCACAATATACAAAGGTACATCAAAATGTACACAATTACATAACGAACTGCATAACCAAAAACTAACCAAATACCAAAACAATAAAATCCATCAAGACAAGATTTCATTACTTAACATATATAACAAAAAATAAACCAAACTACACCCAATTCTTTACGTACCAATCAAAATAACACCTAAAATCAAACTTAACCATCAATCAAACAAAACCGAATCCGAAAATTAGAATCAGCAGCCCATAACATCACCAAATACTAGAAAAAAAACAATCACATTGCACCATAAAGAAAAGCACATAAAAATGTACACATTTTCATATCAAACTTGAGAAGAAAAAACAATCCAAACCTATAAACAGTAAATTGAATAAACCTAAAACCCAAAACAGCACAAAGATGAAAACTTTAGTAGTAAAAAAGTAAAATTGAGCTAGAAAAACAAAACCCATAAACCAAAACACATAAAAACAGCTTACAGTGAATGAAAAGGTAGATCAAAACCCAAAAAGAGAAGCAATTGAAAGAGGGTTTTTTTGGGTTCTAGGGCATGAACAGAAGAACAAAAGGGGGATAAAAGGAGCGTATGATACGGGTGAGTGTGGTAAGTCTTCTAGTATTTATTTATAAACCATCATAAAAACAACAACCAATAATAATAAATGCAAATTGATTTTTGGAATTAACACAACACCCAACACATTTCTCTGACAAACATAGATGTCTTTGAGACTTGCTTTATCCAATGGGTACTTGCCACGTGGAACTGTCAGAACAATTAGTCTTGACCCCACCCAACTCCCACTTTCTTATTTTCATCTCCTTGTTCGAAGAATTCTTCTTTCTTCCATTTGCATGTTTCTAGAGGGGGGAACTGTACTTCCATCATCAACATATTACTAGTATTATTTTTTTTTCAGAAATACAAGTCTGTTTTTGTGTGTACTTAGGTTAGATTGCTATTTGTGGTCTTTGAAATTGTGTTTACCAACTTTCTATTATATTCTACTAATAATGGGGAGCATGAAGGCTGCTTGTAAATCATGCTTAAAATTTTCTATAAATATTATATTTCATGTTTAATACTACTCGGCTCGCGCGCAACCCCACCCCGTTATATTATAGAAGAATTGAGCTTCTTGCCGGGCCTCATTCCACTATTCTCTGATCAAGAAAGAATCTCTTATGAATGATCAGTCATAACGCGATTAAAATTGATGCTTCCTTTACAGTAGGGCCCGCGCCTCTTACTGACCGACAACGACAACGCATAAACCAAGTAGGGCCTTTGAATCAATCTTAAGTAGTCATCGTGGTGCAAAGCTTCATATAGAGTTTGAGACATAACTAGCATTAAGAGTGAAAGTTGATGAGTAGTAAGACACATTACTAGCAAATGTAAAAGGTTTTTTCCTTAAAAATGAATCATTAAAAAAAAAATTAAAAGTTCATGCAATCATTGTGCGATGGTATCAAAAGATAAATTAAATCACAAATCAAGATCGAGATTCTAACTATGAAACGATTTAGTCGGCAAGAATACCAACTAAACAATACACAATGTTTCAATACACAAAAGATTATTATCAATGAGATAATAATCTATAATAAATACAAAAATAAAAGATCAAGATGATCTGAGAGAGTAATCAAAAATCAAGAGAGATGGTACGAGAGTTATGAGGTAATGAAAGAAGTTATCATAACCCTATTCGTTTATGCTCTTTATATAGCCCGTCCACATGATACAAAACTAGTCCTCCATCTTTGATAAGCTTAGCACTCCAAACCTAAATTTTTGAGTCTTGGCCAGTCCCTCAACTTTATTAATCAATAAAACTACAAAACAACTACAAAACTAGTAACAAAGAATAAGCAAATGAAATAGAAGAATGTTTAGTGCATATCAAAGCTTATTTTAGCTTATTTGAACATTCCCTTTGATCATTACTAAACACATCAAACATTCCAGTTTTCACAAAGAAATTTATGTTGATAAATTGGAAGATGTTTAGTTAATATGTCTGCAATTGTGACAATCCGTATTTTCGTGTCATTTCTACACCGCTCATGTTTCATTATTTCAACATTTTAGTAAACTTGGTTTACTTGTTTCAAATTGCGTAACTCGGAGGTTTAGCGGCGAATTCATGATCATGACATCACGTACATTTCATATGGACTATGATTAGTCTACATTTCATTGACATCATGTGCATTTCATTAGTTCATGCACGACATTTCATTTCACCCTTCAACGCGTGATTTTTATATTTTATAATTTTATCGCGTGAGTTTTATTTTGATTATTTAACCCGTTACTTTCAAAAATGATCCCGAGGTATTTTTAAACTTATATTTAGTTCATAAAAACTATATTTTTAGTTTTCCTAGTGTTTCGAATTTATTTGGTACTTAAATCGTTAAAATTAAATTATTACGTCGTTTTTCTTAAAAAAATTGTACGATAATTATTTTATCACCCAAATTTCACAAGGAAAGTATTTTTACAAATTTTATCATCTCATTACATTATAATTTGATCTAATAAAAACTTACTTTTACCAAAACTTTCCAATTTCCTTTAATTGTACATTTTACCATTACATTTATTTAACTTACCTTTTCTACAAATTAAACACAACAAAATATACAAGTAATAGTTTATAAAAAAAAATATATATAATGGAGACACAAGCCCCCAAATCCGCCTTGGGGGGAAGTCAAGTGTCATTAATGATGTATGGTTTCCTTTAAATTATGTCTACTCTATTATTAGTATCTCATTCATGAATCCAATTTTCACATAGTTGCAAGTGTAAAGAAAAAATATTTCTCTCTTCTTTGGGTGCACAAAACCGCCACAACATCAAGGGCCAAGGGATCAAGATTTTGGCAAAATCAAGTGTTTACAACCTAGTTTATATCCTTTATATGGTTTTGAAATAAAACCAAGGATATTTAAGTTAAACCTTGTTACCTACACCTCTTCACTTGCACTAGTAAGCATATTCTTGTCATTTTTAAGTTTCCTTATCATTTTCATATGTTTCTTTACATTTTTGGAGCTTATATGCATGTTATGTAGTTTATACCATTTATTTCTTGATTTTAAGGTTTTATATACTTATTAGTCATCCTATAATTATTCCCAAGTTAATCTTTGGTCTTGATGGTGATTAGGAACCCATGACACCCTAAGAAGGTGTATGGTAGGATTAGATTAGCTTTGGAGTTGATTTGAAGGGATTAGAATAGGTTTTGTCCGAGAAAACTATTTTCGTAAACAATATATTACGCTCTGTCCTTAAAATGAAATTCTGGAAAACTCACTGATGGTACGACCTTTTGGCATTGATAATTAGAAAATATACTTTAAAACGAATCCGTGGCGCTTGAACGGATAAAACGGAGTTATAACGGCCGTGGTGAATTTTTAAAGTTTTACGACGAAAAGTATTATTTTCTGAAATTGACAGCATGCAGTTTTAGTGTTTTGGGTCAAAACGAGCCTTAAGCTTCACAAATTATTTCGACTAGTCAAAATATATTAGTTTACTTCGATACGAAGCTAAGGACATATTTTACGTGAAAACGGATTTAAAACGACAAATATATGGCCGTTTTCATAAAGTTGCCGTAAATATTAATTTCGAAAATTATATTATTTTTGACGTAACAAGTATTTCATTAGCTCTATCGTCCATGTTTGCGCGCTTTTAACCATGATGCAAAACTTTTATAACAAAGTGTCTTCTAGTAAAATCAAGTTCATCGGTCATATTTTTCAAAACAAAAGCCGTTTGTCAAGCGGAGTTATGGTTATTTATTTACGGATGTTCAAAGATTGGCGAAACTCATTTTCTCGCACACCATTCACAAAACCACCATCTTGAGCCTTTGATATCTTTATGATCGAGACCTTTAGAACGAAAACTCCTGAACTGAAACTTTTAGATATCGATACAAACTTTCCAAAACCGTCGAGTTCGTTTCTCTAACGACCGACGACACCATTTTACGACTACTTTTCCGAGCCATTTTTGTTGATTTCATGGTTTTCCGACGACATTGTTTTGCGACGAAAAATGGTAATTTCACCAAAATCATTATAAAACCATTGTAGGATGACATTTTGACGTAAAACATGTAAAGTCATTTTGAAGGGTCGAGACGTCAAAAGAGTATTTTTCGACGACGAGTAGTATTTTCAAAACCCGTAAATGGTATAAATAACATACTGGCGCATGCATAACATTACATTGCAACTCATGACATATCATATCATTCGTCATAGGTCGCGGATAACGATCTCATTATACCTCTTGTCATCTCGTACTCACTCTTGTCATCTCTTGGGGAGATACACCAAGTGAGTTCCATAGCCCCACTTTTCTTGTTTTAATATCATTATTAAACTCTTTGGGGAGATACATGCTCAATAATGTTTATTGCATTCATGACTATTTGCAAATTACATGTTTAGCCGAATTGAAATGCTTAGTCATGCGTAGTAACAGTTTGGCCATACGTAGTATTTACATGGTATATTCATTGGACCGATGGTCTTGGTATATTCATTGGACGATGGTCTTGGTACATTCATTGGATGATGGTCTTGGTATATTCATTGGACCGATGGTCTTGGTATATTCATTGGACCGATGGTCTTGGTACATTCAATGAACTGATGGTCTTGGTATAATTAGATCAAGTAAACATCGATACATTAAGTCATGCACTATTATGTGAATTCATTTGACATCATATGTTTGGAACATAAACTTTACACATTTTGGCAAAGGGTTGTGAACACACAGTTGCAAGTTTTGTATGGGCGGGACTTGAACCGAGTGGATTTACAATGCCTTTGCTACATAAACGATTTTGAAAGTCTTTACATTTCAACGATTTACAATGCCTTTGCGGCATAAACGATTTCTAAAGGCTTTACATTTCAAAACAATCTCTATGAACTCACTCAACCTTTGTGTTGACACTTTTAGCATGTTTTATCTCGTATCTAAGGCATTCACTTCATGGCACGATTTGGACACATCATGGAGTCGTGGTGACGACGCGTCTCACTGGGTTTTATGTACTCTAAAACATCGTTTGAATTGTAACAAATTTATTTCCGCACAAGTTGATTTACATTTGGGACCTACTTTGTAAACTCGATTATTTTATTAAATCAAACGATGTATTTTCCAAACGACACTTTAGGTCGCTCAATATAACTCGTGATTGTGATGCTATGACAACAATCCCGTGAATTCCATTCACGCAAAAATGTAATTTGGGGTGTGATGATTGGCATCGAGCTTCAGTTATAGAGAACTAGGTTGCATCATTGACCCTAGACTATAACTACATTATCATAGCATCTCATCATTTCATCATAAGTGAATGTTCACTTTACATGCGGTTTTTACGTACATTTTCGAGTTATTTACTTTCATTTCATAACGATTGTCACATGGATGCCCTTAAATGCCCATCCCATTATCTTTTCCCCATACTCTAACGTGGAGAATTCCTTGTCATTCCCTATCACAATTTTTATATCAGCTGATTCATCATCGATAACGCCGAATGCCGGATAAACTTTTATATAGGGCTAAGTCACTCTCACTCCTTTGTTTCACCACTAACATGTCGAGTTACACTTTATTCACACATTAAGTCTCTAAACCATCATTCATTGAAGTGCTTACAACACCTCATAACCCATCTTTTCGAAACCGACGATCATTTTTGAAACATAACCTCAAACTTATCATTTCTTATCACATCTCTTTAGAGCGCTTATTATTAACATCGGATTTTGCTACGCCTCACATTTTCTCTTGTTTTGAAGAAAATATGGCAATCAAGAAAGCTACAGCTTGAAATGACCCAAGCGGCTATTCGTGGTTAGTGAATGATAGCATTGCAAATGCTCTAAGAGTTGAAAGGAAACGGTGGTCATTGCTGTGTTGAGGCCATGGTCACCGCCGGCCGCTAGGCTAGTCAGCCATCGGTAATGCAGAGGATCCGGGTTAAGAAATGCTCGTATAAAGATTTCAAAAGTGTTGAACCCACTAAGTTCCGAGGTACCGAGGAGCAACAAAGAATGGTTAGATGGTTTGAAAAGTTGAGTCGGTATTCTTGCTTTGTAACCGTCCGGATGACAATGGGTTAAGTATGCTACGAGTACTTTGCTCGATGGAGCGTTGTCATGGTGGAATTCATACGCCAACCGATTGGTATGGAGAATGCTTTTAAGCATACGTGGGAGGAATTCAAGAGCTTGGTGACTAAGAAATTCGTCCTCGAATGTAAATCAAAAAGTTAGAGACGGAGTTCTATGAATTAGTAACCATTGGGTACGATATTGACACTTACATTCGGAGATTCCAAGAATTGGTCGTGTTATGCCCGTCCATGGTTTCGATAATGAGAAGTTGCTAGAGGCTTTCATCGGGGACTTCAAAATTATTCAAGGTGACGTGACTTCTTCCGACCAAAACGATTGAGGAAGCTATTCGATTGACTCAAAAGCTCACGGCCCGTGTAGTGAAGAGAGGCAAGTACACAAACACCAACCAAAACAACAACAACAACGGCGATAACCAACTCAACAACAACAAAAGGAAATGGGAAGACGACCAAGGAGATTATAACAACCACAACCACAACACTAACCATCATCAACAGAAAAGAGGGCAAGAAACTGCGATGGTATATGTTGTCGCACCAATAGAAGGCGAGAGGTTATGCCGGAACCTACCCACTATGTAATCGATGTAAGTATCATCACACGGGTCTTTGTCCCGCTAAGTGCTACAAGTGTCAACAATCGGGACACCTTGCCAGAATTGTAGAGGCAAGGCCATGGTTACATGTTACGATGCGGGAGCAAGGACACTATCGAATCAATGTCCTCAAAACCAAGGTCAACAAGTCGAAGGTGCTCATGGAATGTATATATGTTAGAAGGAGCTCGTCAAGGTATCAACGACGCGAAGACCAAGAAGTTCGAAACTAATGTCTTATTTCTTCTTATGTGCTATGTTGTACTAAGTTTATGTCTAATCATCGATCCGAAACTTTATAACTTAAAGATGTACTACTTTTGTTGAACCACTCGTTGTAAAATATTCTCATCTATCGTACTTTATTTCATTTCGATTCGATATCATTTACGAGGATTTTAATTCTTTTACATTAACTATCATTTTAACGATACTTCTCCATGTCTTTTCTCCTCGATGTTCATCACAATTTTAACAACATTGACCCAACACCAAACAAACATATGAGTCGATTAGTCCAAGCATTGCATAGTTACTCTTAAATTATACATAGCCCGATCACCTATGTCTAATTCAGAAGAATCATGCAATGAAGGGAGTAGTAGTCTTATATGAGTAAGCGATTCCGTAATCGAGCCAAATTTTCAAAAGATTTTCTTCAAAACCACTTGTTTCCGCTTGATCCGCGTGACGCTTCTTGTTTGATGAGTTGCAAAGATCGAGCTAGAAACAAGTTGTTACTTAAACCGATTTAGCCTAATCTCATGACAGTTCTTGTTTGATGAGTTGTGAGATTAAGTAAAATCGGTTACCAAAAAGTCTTTTGAGGGTTTTGCTCGGGAATGGGAAAGTTTGCTACATCAAACCCTAAACCCGTTAGACCTAATAACGATTGAATTCGTGGACCAATTCCTTTTGATGGGCGAATGTGACAATCCGTATTTTCGTGTCATTTCTCGACACCGCTCATGTTTCATTATTTCAACATTTTAGTAAACTTGGTTTACTTGTTTCAAATTGCGAAACTCGGGAGGTTTAGCGGCGAATTCATGATCATGACATCACGTACATTTCATATGGACTATGATTAGTCTACATTTCATTGACATCATGTGCATTTCATTAGTTCATGCACGACATTTCATTTCACCCTTCAACGCGTGATTTTTATATTTTATAATTTTATCGCGTGAGTTTTATTTTGATTATTTAACCCGTTACTTTCAAAAATGATCCCGAGGTATTTTTAAACTTATATTTAGTTCATAAAAACTATATTTTTAGTTTTCCTAGTGTTTCAATTTATTTGGTACTTAAATCGTTAAAATTAAATTATTACGCTGCTTTTCTTAAAAAAATTGTACGATAATTATTTTATCACCCAAATTTCACAAGGAAAGTATTTTTACAAATTTTATCATCTCATTACATTATAATTTGATCTAATAAAAACTTACTTTTACCAAAACTTTCCAATTTCCTTTAATTGTACATTTTACCATTACATTTATTTAACTTACCTTTTTCTACAAATTAAACACAACAAAATATACAAGTAATAGTTTATAAAAAAAAAATATATAATGGGAGACACAAGCCCCCCCAAATCCGGCCTTGGAGGGGGGGGGGGGAAGTCAAGTGTGTCATTAATGATGTATGGTTTCCTTTAAATTATGTCTACTCTATTATTAGTATCTCATTCATGAATCCAATTTTCACATAGTTGCAAGTGTAAAGAAAAAAATATTTCTCTCTTCTTTTGGGTGCACAAAACCGCCACAACATCAAGGGCCAAGGGATCAAGATTTTGGCAAAATCAAGTGTTTACAACCTAGTTTATATCCTTTATATGGTTTTGAAATAAAACCAAGGATATTTAAGTTAAACCTTGTTACCTACACCTCTTCACTTGCACTAGTAAGCATATTCTTGTCATTTTAAGTTTCCTTATCATTTTCATATGTTTCTTTACATTTTGGAGCTTATATGCATGTTATGTAGTTTATACCATTTATTTCTTGATTTTAAGGTTTTATATACTTATTAGTCATCCTATAATTATTCCCAAGTTAATCTTTGGTCTTGATGGTGATTAGGAACCCATGACACCCTAAGAAGGTGTATGGTAGGATTAGATTAGCTTTGGAGTTGATTTGAAGGGATTAGAATAGGTTTTGTCCGAGAAAACTATTTTCGTAAACAATATATTACGCTCTGTCCTTAAAATGAAATTCTGGAAAACTCACTGATGGTACGACCTTTTGGCATTGATAATTAGAAAATATACTTTAAAACGAATCCGTGGCGCTTGAACGGATAAAACGGAGTTATAACGGCCGTGGTGAATTTTTAAAGTTTTACGACGAAAAGTATTATTTTCTGAAATTGACAGCATGCAGTTTTAGTGTTTTGGGTCAAAACGAGCCTTAAGCTTCACAAATTATTTCGACTAGTCAAAATATATTAGTTTACTTCGATACGGCTAAGGACATATTTTACGTGAAAACGGATTTAAAACGACAAATATATGGCCGCTTTCATAAAGTTGCCGTAAATATTAATTTCGAAAATTATATTATTTTTGACGTAACAAGTATTTCATTAGCTCTATCGTCCATGTTTGCGGCGCTTTTAACCATGATGCAAAACTTTTATAACAAAGTGTCTTCTAGTAAAATCAAGTTCATCGGTCATATTTTTCAAAACAAAAGCCGTTTGTCAAGCGGAGTTATGGTTATTTATTTACGGATGTTCAAAGATTGGCGAAACTCATTTTCGCACACCATTCACAAAACCACCATCTTGAGCCTTTGATATCTTTATGATCGAGACCTTTAGAACGAAAACTCCTGAACTGAAACTTTTAGATATCGATACAAACTTTCCAAAACCGTCGAGTTCGTTCTCTAACGACCGACGACACCATTTTACGACTACTTTTCCGAGCCATTTTGTTGATTTCATGGTTTTCCGACGACATTGTTTTGCGACGAAAATGGTAATTTCACCAAAATCATTATAAAACCATTGTAGGATGACATTTTGACGAAAACATGTAAAGTCATTTTGAAGGGTCGAGACGTCAAAAGAGTATTTTTCGACGACGAGTAGTATTTTCAAAACCCGTAAATGGTATAAATAACATACTGGTGCATGCATAACATTACATTGCAACTCATGACATATCATATCATTCGTCATAGGTCGCGGATAACGATCTCATTATACCTCGGTGTACTCACTCTTGTCATCTCGCCGCTTACCAAGTGAGTTGTGAGTTCCATAGCCCCACTTTTCTTGTTTTAATGTCATTATTAAACTCTTTGGGGGAGATACATGCTCAATAATGTTTATTGCATTCATGACTATTTGCAAATTACATGTTTAGCCGAATTGAAATGCTTAGTCATGCGTAGTAACAGTTTGGCCATACGTAGTATTTACATGGTATATTCATTGGACTGATGGTCTTGGTATATTCATTGGACTGATGGTCTTGGTACATTCATTGGACTGATGGTCTTGGTATATTCATTGGACTGATGGTCTTGGTATATTCATTGGACTGATGGTCTTGGTACATTCAATGAACTGATGGTCTTGGTATAATTAGATCAAGTAAACATCGATACATTAAGTCATGCACTATTATGTGAATTCATTTGACATCATATGTTTGGAACATAAACTTTACACATTTTGGCAGTGGGTTGTGAACACACAGGTTGCAAGTTTTGTATGGGCGGACTTGAACCGAGTGGATTTACAATGCCTTTGCTACATAAACGATTTTGAAAGTCTTTACATTTCAACGATTTACAATGCCTTTGCGGCATAAACGATTTCTAAAGGCTTTACATTTCAAAACAATCTCTATGAACTCACTCAACCTTTGTGTTGACACTTTTAGCATGTTTTATCTCGTATCTAAGGCATTCACTTCATGGCACGCATTTGGACACATCATGGAGTCGTGGTGACGACGCGTCTCACTGGGTTTTATGTACTCTAAAACATCGTTTGAATTGTAACAAATTTATTTCCGCACAAGTTGATTTACATTTGGGACCTACTTTGTAAACTCGATTATTTTATTAAATCAAACGATGTATTTTCCAAACGACACTTTAGGTCGCTCAATATAACTGTGATTGTGATGCTATGACAATCAATCCTGTGAATTCCATTCCACGCAAAATGTAATTTGGGGTGTGACAAACACATGATGTAACACCCCAACCCGACAAGGGTCCGAGTGTCACAAGATGGGGTCAAATCGAAACATAAATGCAAGCGGAAGACTTACAAAACCAAGTCATGAAACCATGATCTAAAATACAAACCCAAAAGATTTCAATTTCAAAGGAACAACGAAGATCAAAATACAAAAGTCCGAATCATAAGTCCGCAAGAATAGGTAACTCTAGGGTTAGTCTCTACAGCCTCCTACTCTCGACTCTCAATCCCAAAGATCCCGCTAAAATACACCGCCGCCAAAGAAAAGAAAGTGCGGTGAGCTTAAAAGCCAGTGAGCAGATATAAACAATACAAGTAACAATATAATCGGAATGGAATTGGATCAAATTATGTCAACACAAAGAAAGGAAACGAGCTGCGAGAACATGTCGACGAAGCAGATGCGAAACGATATGAGTCAAATACTAAACAGTACAAATATAGGATCGGTGCAGATCGCCCAATTGCCTAAGCATGCCACATGAATAGGCCAAATAATCACATCACAAATCATATACCGTCAAATCCAAAGTTGTACATGGAGTAGCTAGCTCACAATGTACGAAATGTGATGGGGTGTAGAACACACACCAACCAATCACGGATCTGAATCTGAGATACAAATTACCTAGGATGCATCCATACGCTCCTGCAAAATCAAATCATAATGGCGAGATCTCATACATACATAACAAAGGGGGAAGGGGACCAATCACACCTTCCAGATAGTGTCATGCCACCGGTGCCTCAATGACATGGCCATGGTACCTCCATGGCTAGGGATACAGATACAGAAGCTGGGCAATACAAGAGCAATCATAACCATATCAAAACTGAAACATATCATATCAAATACTTAACTGAACATAACATATCAGATACTGAACTGAATCATATCAAACGGATAACCAACGAATATCAGAATGAGATAGTAGATTAATTATCAAAACGAATATCAAAACGGATATCAATCAGGTAACGGAATGGATATCAATAGCAATAATGGTGAACAATATCAATGGATGCCCATACTGAAAAAGGACGGAATATTTGTACTAATATTTACGAACAAAGAATGTTTTAGAAAGAGAGACTGAATATCCGTACCTTAGCCAATCTCGAAGCCTAAATTAAAAACTCAACTTTGCGCAACATATGATCTACACATATTAATCAACTTCCAATTAATAATTAACGAATTTATTCTTGATTACACTAAACTTTATAATTAGTCATCAACCCGTACTTATTATTCTTGCTTCGACTAAATACTTTGATATTCACAATAGTTACATTCCCATATATGTCATGACTAATCATTACACAAAGCTTAATGACCCATATTTTATATCGATAAGTATAAAACACGTTTAGTCATGAAAGTACTTATGAAAAACTATATGTAATAACGATAGTTCGACTCGTTAATCTGTTATCAATATTGAGTTATTAAGTAGCCATTCACATGTTTTCATGAACCCATCTTACTTAGTATCTTTGTAACAAAATGTCAATGTGATTATTTAATCAGAAACATTTTAGATATCTTAAATTTCAAGGAGTATATAAATAATAAACCTGAGAAGGATTGCATGAATCTTTCCTCAGTAGACTACTTAAACCATTTTCTTGGACCTTTATCAATTTTAAGAATCCGAATGCATGATATTTTCTTAGGTTTCATATTTGGTTGTCATGTTGTTCTAGCATACTTTGATTAATAACATAACATAAATGTATGAGTTTCATATAGCATGTTTTGTATTAAAATGGTATATATAGTTCGAGGTTTACCTCCAAGCTTGATGACACATCGAACTCGAAACCATACTCGGACAAGTATCTTAACTCGAACACGTCTTTAAGGTTCAACGAAACCTTACGAGAGACACAAAACCTAATCATGAGTTTAAGCTCCAGCGAACAAAAGCCAAAATTATGATCGCAACGCCAACCGATACCTAACCCGGACGAGAACACCATATTCGAGCGAGCAATAGAATTCTTCCCCAATCACGAACAATAAATCGAACACAACCAAGTACGAAATTTTGAATTTAGATGTGTTTGGCGTGATCTCCAAAACTTATGAACTCGATCTCGCTCTCACATTGCAAAAGTATTAGGATAAAAGGATCGCATTAATTGGTGTTGTTATGGTTACTCGTGTGATTCTCCACAAGGACGTACGTATGGTGTGCTATATACTAACTTACCTATAACTGACCATCACAAATATAGGGGATATGGAATACGTTTGGTGACCAAGTCATATCGACTATTTCTCACAATCTTTATCTTCTATTCATTTTATGCCAAACAAAATTTAAATATTTTATTTTATTTTATTTTACTTTTTTAATTTCAGTATAACATATAGTGGCGACATTAATTATTTTGCTCGAAACTTAGGTTAAAATTTTAAATTAGTCGCAAGATGTGAAACCGAAATTTAGGGTTTTACAATTCTTCTCCTCTAAAGAGAAAATTTCGTCCTCGAAATTGAAGTCGTAGAGTTAGATGGAGACGTACCAAATCATAAAAAAAATGACGATACATAGTCTCACGCTCGGAGAGATTCTTCCAAAAGATTCTTCACAAACAGAATGGTTAGATTTTTCATGTCCCGATCCTGATGGTCTAAGATAGCCTCAGGCACTACAACAAAAGATAGATCATAACGAATCTAGACCCAACGGATACGAAACATTTACGGAGTGGATGATAATAGCATGAAACACAATCATGAATACGAAACAAATACGACGGTAAAGCCAAACGATAGGAGCTTCATAAATAAATTCCAAACTCCAAGCGAACAATAGAAAAGAAATTTACAGACGATTCAGAAGCATAAAGGGAGTACCAAACGCTTAACGGAACGGGTATAATACCTATACATATGAAAATAAAATAAAGGGACTACGAATCGCGGACTCACTTTCCTTCAAACTGAATCTCCAAACGAATCAAAAGCGTACTAATGACCAAAATCACATAACGAATATCACATTGTTTCCAAGCATAACGAACAAATGAAAGAAAACGAATCAAAACTCATCTTCCACCATTCTCGGGACAATCATGGGCTCGATGCCTAGCAAACACACGAGATAAGATGAAATCTTCTCGGCACCTCTTCTCTGTCTGACGACCTAGTAGCATGGTTGACCGGTTGAACAACAATACGCCCAAACTCCACGGTAGTAGTTTCTCCGCCTATCGAAATCGCGGTCATATCTCGCCTGCGCTCGTCGCCTTCGAGTGCACGTAGTTGATCTCGTCTCGTCTTTGCTCCTCCTGTTGTCCCGTCCAGCTCTCTCGTGGCATTTCGATGTCCCAAGAAGCGTTGTGATGAGCGGATCGACTTACGCTCACGAACCTCTCTAATCGACAATCGTTGTCGTAACCCGAGGTCGGCACCTCCATCTTCTGACTCTGGTAGTCACCATCTAAGCGATCGGTAAACAGATGTGTGAAGACAAAGCAGACCAAAAAAAAATGTGGAAGGAAGAAGATCAATCAGCGAAGACAAAAGAATATCGAAATCAGATCTGAGCGAAAAGTCAAAATAATCAGAAAAGATCAAAACAAACGGAAGCCTAATGTCTACCCAAATCATCACAGGTCATCCCTAAGGTCAACAAGACGAAACCTTTGCTCTGATACCATAATTGTAACACCCCAACCCGACAAGGGTCCGAGTGTCACAGTATGGGGTCAAATCAGAACATAAATGCAAGCGGAAGACTTACAAAACCAAGTCATGAAACCATGATCTAAAATACAAACCCAAAAGATTTCAATTTCAAAGGAACAACAGAAGATCAAAATACAAAAGTCCAGAATCATAAGTCCGCAAGAATAGGTAACTCTAGGGTTAGTCTCTACTGACTCCTACTCGACTCTCAATCCCAAACATCCCGCTAAAATACCTGCCGCCAAAGAAAAGAAAGTGCGGCTGAGCTTAAAAAGCCCAGTGAACAGATATAAACAATACAGTAACAATATAATCAGAATGGGAATTGGATCAAATTATGTCAACACAAAGAAAGGAAACGAGCCTGCTGAGAACATGTCAGACGAAACAGATGCGAAACGCATATGAGTCAAATACTAAAACAGAGTACAAATATAGGATCGGAGTGCACTGCCCAGTGCCTAAGCATGCCACATGAATAGGCCAAATAATCACATCACAAATCATATACCGTCAAATCCAAAGTTGTACATGGAGTAGCTAGCTCACAATGTACCAGAATGTGATGGGGTGTAGGAACACACACCAACCAATCACCGATCTGACATCTGATACAAATTACCTAGGATGCATCCATCGCTCCCCGCAAAATCAAATCATAATGGCCAAGAGATCTCATACATACATAACAAAAGGGGAGCAGGGGACCAATCACACCGCCCGGATAGTGTCATGCCACCGGTGCCTCAATGACATGGCCATGGTACCTCCATGGCTAGGGATCTGATATCTGTCGGGCAATACAAGAGCAATCATAACCATATCAAATCAAATCTTGCGAAACATATCATATCAAATACTTAATCGAACATAACATATCGGATCTTGAATCGAATCATATCAAGCGGATAACCAACGAATATCGAATGAGATAGTAGATTAATTATCAAACGAATATCAAAACGGATATCAATCAAAGGAATGGATATCAATAGCAATAATGGTGAACAATATCAATGGATGCCCATCTCGAAAAAGGACGGAATATTTGTACTAATATTTACGAACAAAGAATGTTTTAGAAAGAGGCGAATATCCGTACCTTAGCCAATCTCAAGCCTAAATTAAAAACTCAACTTTGCGCAACATATGATCTACACATATTAATCAACTTCCAATTAATAATTAACGAATTTATTCTGATTACACTAAACTTTATAATTAGTCATCAACCCGTACTTATTATTACTGCTCGACTAAATACTTTGATATTCACAATAGTTACATTCCCATATATGCGTGACTAATCATTACACAAAGCTTAATGACCCATATTTTATATCGGTAAGTATAAAACACGTTTAGTCATGAAAGTACTTATGAAAACTATATGTAATAACGATAGTTCGACTCGTTAATCTGTTATCAATATTGAGTTATTAAGTAGCCATTCACATGTTTTTCATGAACCCATCTTACTTAGTATCTTGTAACAAAATGTCAATGTGATTATTTAATCGAAACATTTTAGATATCTTAAATTTCAAGGAGTATATAAATAATAAACACGAGAAGGATTGCATGCATCTTTCCTCGATGACTACTATAAACCATTTTCTTGGACCTTTATCAATTTTAAGAATCCGAATGCATGATATTTTCTTAGGTTTCATATTTGGTTGTCATGTTGTTCTAGCATACTTTGATTAATAACATAACATAAATGTATGAGTTTCATATAGCATGTTTTTGTATTAAAATGGTATATATAGTTCGAGGTTTACCTCCAAGCTTGATGACACATCGAAACTGAAACCATACTCAGACAAGTATCTTAACTCGAACACGTACGAAGGTTCAACGAAACCTTACGAGAGACACAAAACCTAATCATGAGTTTAAGCTCCAACGAACAAAAGCCAAAATTATGATCGCAACGCCAACCGATACCTAACCCGGACGAGAACACCATATTCGAGCGAGCAATAGAATTCTTCCCAATCACGAACAATAAATCGAACACAACCAAGTACGAAATTTTGAATTTAGATGTGTTTGGCGTGATCTCCAAAACTTATGAACTCGATCTCGGCTCTCACATTGCAAAAGTATTAGGATAAAGGATCGCATTAATTGGTGTTGTTATGGTTACTCGTGTGATTCTCCACAAGGACGTCGTATGGTGTGCTATATACTAACTTACCTATAATGACCATCACAAATATAGGGGATATGGAATACGTTTTGGTGACCAAGTCATATCGACTATTTCTCACAATCTTTATCTTCTATTCATTTTATGCCAAACAAAATTTAAATATTTTATTTTATTTTATTTTTACTTTTTTAATTTCAGTATAACATATAGTGGCGACATTAATTATTTTGCTCGAAACTTAGGTTAAAATTTTAAATTAGTCGCAAGATGTGAAACCGAAATTTAGGGTTTTATACATGACATCATGTAGTGCATCATTGAAATCCTTAGAAGATTTCACTAGATACTTTGTGTAGATTTAGACTCTACATATCTTACACAATCTTGGATAGATGTGGTTGACTTTGGTAAGATTTTGTGATCTTGTTGTCAGACCTCGGCGGCACCAAAATTTAACACGGGCGGAACCCTTTTGAGGGTTCCGTGGTCCGTGGTGCTTGCTGAACATTTTGGCTATAAATAGCAAAGCCAAAACAAGTTGTTTTTTTTATCCCTTTGTATCATATTCTCATACATTCCTTCTCTCTAACATTTCTAACCCAGTTTCATATCATATTAGTGATCTCTTTTGTAGCAAAGAAGATCAAGGTACATTCAAGCTTCAACAAGAAGTTGGAAGTCTTGTTTGTTTGTTGTTGTATGATCTTGTGTTGATTCATACATCATTGTTGTACCAAACCATCATAATCTTGTGAGTGTGAATGGTTAGTATTTTAGTCCTTAAAATACATTGTGTGTGGGAGTGGTTGTACCCTTGAAAAGAACTCGACATCTAGCTTAGTGTCGGAAATAGTGTGTGGCGAAGTGTAAAGGTTTCTCCGCGGTGAAAGGAGCTTATTGACTAGTGAAATTAAACTCTCGAGTGTGAGACTCGGGGAGTGGAGTAGGGCAAGGAAAAAGAGTCCTTGTAGACCGAACCACTATAAACAACTTGTTGTGGTTTGATTGTTTCTTTCCTTATCTACTCTTTACATATTGTTGATTACTATTCACTAACATATCTAAGATCAATATCAATTGATCTTTCAATAAGTTTCAAAACAAAGTTTTTAATCGGTAAACTATTCAACCCCCCTTCTAGTTTTCCACAATTGGTACCAGAGCCTCGTTGCTCAAGAATTTCTAAAATATATTGTATTTTATAAACTTGAAGCGATCCATGGATTCGAAAACTTTAAAGAAGGGCAATCTATGCAAAGACCACCACTCTTTGAAACCAATGGATTTATCTATTGGAAAACCGTTTTGAAACATATGTAAAATCAAAAGATATAGATCTTTGGTTTGTTATTGTTAGAGGGGATTTTAGTTCCACAACAAAAGATATTTTTGTTGATGATCAAAAGAAATTAATAGCTAAAAATAATGAAGCTAAAATGATGCTTTATAATGCTTTGCCTAGAAAAGAATATGAAAGAATTTTTATGTGTGAAACCGCTAAAGATATTTGGGAATCTTTGATTATTACTGATGAGTGTGTAAATACTCATCATTTTATTCTTTCTACTTTGCAAAAGCAGTCAAAAACACTTTAAAAGTCTCAAAAGGCAGGAAAAAATATTTAGACTGTGTTTTATGCAATAATTGTCAAAATCTAGTCCCTAGTTATTCAAAACATGATAATTTTTTCATAAAAGGCCCTCAGGGATTTTCAAGTTGTCAAAATTAGCCTTATAAAGTCGGTTTGCAAAATGGCAACTTTAGTCCTGAAGTTTCAAAGATTGTGAATTTACCCTGGACATTTTAAATTAGAAAATTAACATTTTAGTCCTTTGGTAATTCTAACTTGTCAAAATTGGTCCTTGTAATACTTTTGGAAAATTACGTTTCGATCCACTTTCACAATACCTTTTGACCCTCTTCATAACCTCCCATTGAACCCTCCCACTTTAAACCCTTTTTCCTCCTTCCTTCTCTTTATCCAAACACGAAAACAAAAAAGATAGAAAACCTCCCAAACCCTCCATGGCGCCAAAATTCCTCCACTGTCCCTTTCTTTCCCATATACCCGGATGGCTTCATATGTTCACCTATGGTTTCCTCCCCTCTTCACATGTCTCCTTTCCATGTCATCAATCCACAACATATCCAAGCCAATTGATGGTGAGATTTCAAGTAGAAGGCACCAAGGTGAATCAAAGGCTCGGGATGATTCAAAGAAGCACACAAAGTGGTTTTGGCTGTTTCAACACACAAAACAAACACAAAGACATGAAGAAAGAGAAAGAAGACAATTTTTAGTTTTTTGTATAAATAAGGATTAGATGGTTAGTGTAAAATTTTGTCTAGAAAAATTGCTCTAGTCCTTGTTTACTTTTATGTTTTCAATTCTTGTAATGTTCCAATTTAATTTTTCCTGAATGATTTTTTTTTTAATCTGTCAATTTTTTTCTTTATGTCTTCAAGCCTTCTTTTAATTGCATATTCAAGTGTTTAGGATTAGTTTAATTCGTGTTTTAAATCTTCTTTCGGTTGTAAAAAATTGGTTTTTATCAATAATCTCTAAAAAGATTTGGCTATTCAGGTTTAAAAAAGGCATAAACTGCCCTAAAAAGGGTGTTTAAAACAACACATTTTGTGGGTCATAAACCGCTTTTGACCCATTTTGATTCTTGACTTAGTTGTTGCTAGTACTTTTAGCAAGGTTTACAGGTTGATTGCTAGTCATTATTGGGTTGAGAGTAGTTTGGTTACAAATTTTCTTTAAACTGTTTGAACCCTCCAATGATTTCTCCCTTTTCTTGCATAGATTTAGGTGGTTTTAGGTTAGGTTTCGATTAGTTAGTTGTTGAATTTAGTAGTTGGATTGATAATTTTCATGTTTTCCTATTTTAGTTAGGATTTAGAGCATTTGAGTAGCTTATATTTGCCTTAGAAAACTTCCCTATCTTTTCCATACATTACGAGATTGAGCAATGACCCATGGAAGAACTTTAGAAGCCCCAACAAGCTTGTATCGCTCTCTCATGGCCCGCCAAAGGGGCAAATGGAAGTAAGGTAGGTGAAACTCTTGTACCCTAAACACAAGCTTATTTTCCTGTATGCTTATTGAAATTAAGCCACGAAAGCCCTCGTTGAATTGTTTGTGTTGAACCGACAGAAAGCGCATCAAATGACCCTTCAACAACAAATTTACCCCTTTTTGTTAGTACTTATTAGATATTCTATTCACTTATTGAGTATTTTTTGCTTATTAGTAGGTTTAGGATAACCTCGACTTAGGATAGCTTATCCGAGCTTCTTATCTCCTTTTAGTGCTTATTTTCCATTTTTTTTCTTAGTTTAGGATTACCTAGTGTAACTCATTTGCCCATTGTTTTCCCCCTTGTTTTTGCATAATTGTAGCTTATTTGTGAATATTATAGCTTAGTTGTTATCTCTATTTGTTTATCTACTATTTTCGCATAGCTTTTCATGTTAATTTGTGCCAATAAGTAGTGAAAGGGGTGTTTGGTGGTGTTGTCCCAAACGACCCCTTATGAAGTTTCAAGCTTCTATTCCTTTTTTCTTTTATCAGCTAACAGCCTAGTTTTCAAGTTTTGTAATTTAGTTTTCGAAAAAAAAAAAGAAGAAGAAAGTGTTTTACTCGATTCATTGTTCAGTTGCAAGAAAAGAAAAAAATAATAATAAACTTCAAAAGGGGGGCACATGATTGAACACTTGCACCTCGGACAACTGCACAAACAACATACGAACTACCAACTGCTCCTTGTGTCTTTTGGTTTATTTAGTGCAGATCTAATACTTTATCAACTAGTTAGAGTTGCTTATTTGTTCATTTCCAAAAACCAAAAAAAATCAAATAATAAGTGAGCAAAAGGCAGGAGGTGGGATTCGAACCCAAGACCTCCTGCCCAGCAGTCCACGCCTGACAACACACACCCCTAAACCCATCTGCTCTTGGGCCTTTTTTGTTTATTTCTTACACATTTAATCATATAACAGTTAATTAGAGCATTTTGCATTTTTTAACTTTTCTTCTTATTTAGCTTATTTGCTTATTTCCCAAAGTAGTTATGATTTTTTATTTTTCTTAGATTTATCATAGTGTAAAGTATTTTTTTGTAATTTTTGCATAATTTTCCAAAAATGTTTAGTATTTTTAATAATTAATTTAGTTTAAAATCGTTTTTAATTCGTAGAAAATAAAATAAAAGTCGAAAAAATACCCGGCTTTTTCCTAAAATTATTTTTAGTCATTTAGAATGTAGGAAAATTGTTTTTGCCCTCGTAGGACTTAAATTGCATATTTTTCACTTTCGGGGCTCGGTGCGTTCCCGATTTTTCACGTTTTTGCATTTTAGCACCCTAGGATGTAGTTTAGTATCATTTCATTGTTTCTTAGGCTTATTAGTAGTATATTTAGTGTTTACATTGTTTTTCATGCTTTGTTTTCATCCTCGTTCTTTATTTTGTAGAATACGTAATCCAAATCCTAAATCATTAAAAACCAATTCAAGTCCATAATCACGAAACTCAACGAATCCGTCAATTTCACACCTCGTTGGGACACGACCCGGGGAAATCACTTTCCCGGTATCACTTTTATCACACCCGTGAGGTTTGGCACGTTGACCTTTTTCCTAAAGGGTTAATTTGTCGAATTTTACGGTTAATTTGATATTGTTGATATTTGTGTTTACTTTACACGAATCAAATTTTGGCGCCGCTGCCGGGGAGGTGTGTTGCGACAATATCGTGATTTTTGCGATTAGTGACTTGAAGAACCTTCCTCGTGAAGTTACCGTTTTTGAAAAATCCAAAAATAATCTTCTCGTTCCTCTTATTTGATAATTCTATTTCTCTTACCCTCTTTTACCGTTTGATTCTATTCTTCGATATCCTCTCAACCATTTGATTCTATTTCTGTAACCCTCTTCATGTTTAATTCTCATGGCGGCGATCGATTATCGTCGTTGTTTTCATTGCAAAGGGCGTATGGAAGAGGATCAAGTTTATTGTCTCAATCATGAATGTGTATGTAAGAGATGTGGTAGGGTTGGTGCAAGCAATATTGCTATTGGTGCGAATTATCCGATAAAACTCTCGATGATTCTCCAAGTTTTTCCGACCACCACAACCCGAGATTTGTTCTATTGTTTACGAGCCTAAACCGTCTAGATTTGATCCAAATCTTCGCGATTCTGGTTAAGGTTAAGAGAAAGGAGCAAGAACCAAGACCAAAACGAAAATGGTGGAAATTGCTAGCTCGAGAGCACACCACTTGTCCCACCTCCGAATCTTCAAAACCTTTTTCGGACGATTTCATGAACATTGTTCAAAATTGCTTAAATGAATTTCGTCAAATTTCAACTTGGAAATACAATTTTACCTAACATTTGTGATGTTGTTGAGCCTCGATTCCTACTCCGTGCCGAGATATTGTCGTTCGATCAAGAGTATTGCTACGGTTGTGGAGACGTGTTACCAAAGGTTTCGTTGTTACAAATGTATGTGCGAGTGGTGTGGAAACTATCTTATTGATGGATGTTGTTCGATTTGCGCCGAGAATTCATTCGCTTATGATTCTAATCCTAATTCCTTCAATTATCCTCAAAACGATTTCAACTACCCTCCACAAAATTCATTCGAGCCACAACCGTACTATCAAGATTTCAATGATTCATCATTTCAAAGTTTCTCTCCCCAATACCCTCATTGTGCTAAGTGTGGGGGTTCTCATGATGATTATCAATGTCAATCGTGGAATCAAAATTACTATGGGCCTGACCCTTGTTATAACACTCCTTGTTTTGACAATTTCCAACCCCCACAACTTCCCGTCATTGATCCATTTCCTCATATGATTCTTGAGGAACTTTCCGAGGAACAAGTCGCTCATGAACGAAAGATTTTGGCCGATGAGCGAGCTCAAAAGCTTCTCCTATTGAGCGAAGATGCTCAGCGGCTCTCTATTTAATGAAGCTTGCCGCCTCGATGGCGAGGATGAGGAAGATTGGGAGATGACAAAGGACAAGGTGCACATCTCAAGCCCACAAAGTACCGCATGTCCACTCTCCACCCTCATATTGCCTACCTACCATAGAACCTTCGGATAACCTTTTAATGGGGACGAGCATCTTAGCACTATTCGGAAGCGGAACCGTCTTGTCTTGAGAACCTTGTCCCAACCCCAAGTGAGTCCGAGGTTATGTGTGTGATGAGCCTCTCGATGATGATTCTTCTCCCACCCCAAAAGTTTCATTGAGATAACCTCCGAGTCGAAAATGATTATCGTCGTTTGATGATTCTTTATCGTGTAGAGACATCGAGTATGTTGAGGAGATACCTTCTGAGCTCGTCAGCTTGGAAGAAGTGAGAGATGTTGATCCCGATGATCTTGATATGGACACTGATTTTGAAGCGGATGATGAAGATATTCTCGTTGTGTCCGAGAAGCCTTTTGCTACGACATTCACTAATCCTCTGTTTGACTTTGATTCTGAATTCACTCTAGTTTCGGATAATCCCATCTTTGACATTCAGAATGAGGATAGTGACTTGTACCTCGTTTCATCTCCTTCTTTACCCGAAGATAAGAATAGTGGCAATCCCACTTGACGTTGGACCTTCTCGAGGAGTTCGCGATGAACTCGCTCTCGTTGATCATTCTCCACCGGAGATGATGATGCTCACCGACTTTGAAGCCGACCTTACCGAATTGGAAAATCTTATTTACAATTGGTCTTCTGATAATTCGTCGAGTGACACTCTTATGGAAGAGGTCGACTCAATTCTTTCTCCGGATGACTCGATACCTTTGGGTTTTCAGAGTGACGATTATGGCTTAGGTCCATCATCCACTCGTCCGCCTGCTAAACCGCCGGATGATGGAACCTCTTCTAAGCCCGATACGGATGTTTTCATTACTTCAGTGGTGGATAAGATTTATGAACATTCCCTTAATGTTCCTCAATCCAATCTTTTGCCCACCCATCCCACCCGTTGTCATGAGATTGACACTTTGCCTTCTCCTCCCATTTCTTCTCCTTTTCTTAACTCCTACGGGAGTGAAGATACCATCTTTGACCCCGGCATTTCTCTTTCCCTTGAGCCGGTTATATCTCATCGGAGTGGAACTTTCATCACATTCAATGTTTATCCAAACTATTTGAATGAAAGTCCGATGGCGATTTTCTATTCCACTTGCTCCCCATGGACCAATGAATTGAGGTCGAGTCAAGCTAGCGACTCGGTTAACAAAAACAAGAGCATAACATGGGTTTTCACCGTGTGTACCACCCTAGTGTGGGGAGTTGCCCCATTGTTGTATATAAGTTTTCCAAAAAAAAAAAAAAAAAAATTCAAATAATGGCCGTAGTATTTCCTTTTCGTTCTATGTTTCGCATAACCGCGGTGCTTTGAATATTGAGGGCAATATTCATTTCTAGTGTGGGGAATTCTCACGAATTTTATCATGTAATTATACCATCTTATTCCCCATTTTGGCCAATTTTTTTTATGGTTATCGATCCGCCATGTCTAATAAACAAAAGGATTGGCTAATCCGAGAGCAAGCGGCTCTTGGTAAAGATATCTCAAATCCGTTGACGGCTTGCAATTTGCCCAAAATTGTATGGTGTTCACTCACCATATCTTTAATTAGTGAAGAGTTGGCTAGCCCGCAAGTTTATGGCTTGTGGTAAAGGCGATTGGAAAACCATAATTGGTAATCGACTCACCAAAGATATTTTATCTAAGAGTTGGCTAGTCCAAAAGCAAACGGCTTACGGTAAAGACAAATCAAAACCGTTGAAAGTCGATGATTTGCTCAAAGTCATATGGTTATCGATGTACCATAGTTCTTACTTGAACCGAAACATTTGGCTACTCGTAAGTAATGGCTTTTGGTAAAGAGATTCAAATCCATTAAGTTCTTAAAAGATTGCTAGGGACTAGCAATAGTTTAGTGTGGGGATTGATGAGTGTGTAAATACTCATCATTTTGTTCTTTCTACTTTGCAAAAACAGTCAAAAACACTTTAAAAGTCTCAAAAGAGAAAAAATATTTAGGCATGTTTTATGCAATAATTGTCAAAATCTAGTCCCTAGTTATTCAAAACATGATAATTTTTTCATAAAAGGCCCTCGTGGATTTTCAAGTTGTCAAAATTAGCCTTATAAAGTCAGGTTTTGCAAAATGGCAACTTTAGTCCTGAAGTTTCAAAGATTGACAATTTACCCTGGACATTTTAAATTGGAAAATTAACATTTTAGTCCTTTGGTAATTCTAACTTGTCAAAAATTGGTCCTTGTAATACTTTTGGAAAATTACAGTTTCGATCCCTTTCACAATACCTTTTTGACCCTCTTCATAACCTCCCATTGAACCCCTCCCACTTTAAACCCTTTTTTCCTCCTTCCTTCTCTTTATCCAAACACAGAAAACAAAAAAGATAGAAAACCTCCCAAACCCTCCATGGCGCCAAAATTCCCTCCTTTCCCCTTTCTTTCCCATATACCCGATGGCTTCACATGTTCACCTATGGTTTCCTCCCCTCTTCACATGTCTCCTTTCCATGTCATCAATCCACAACATATCCAAGCCAATTGATGGCTGAGATTTCAAGTAGAATGCACCAAGGTGAATCAAAGGCTCAGGATGATTCAAAGAAGCACACAAAGTGGTTTTGGCTGTTTCAACACACAAAACAAACACAAAGACATGAAGAAAGAGAAAGAAGACAATTTTTAGTTTTTTGTATAAATAAGGATTAGATGGTTAGTGTAAAATTTTGTCTAGAAAAATTTCTCTAGTCCTTGTTTACTTTTATGTTTTCAATTCTTGTAATGTTCCAATTTAATTTTTCTGAATGATTTTTTTTAATCATCAATTTTTTCTTTATGTCTTCAAGCCTTCTTTTAATTGCATATTCAAGTGTTTAGGATTAGTTTAATTAGTGTTTTAAATCTTCTTTCGGTTGTAAAAATTGGTTTTATCAATAATCTCTAAAAGATTTGGCTATTCGAGGTTTAAAAAGGCATAAAGCGCCTAAAAGGGTGTTTAGAACAACACATTTGTGGGTCATAAACCGCTTTGACCCATTTGATTCTTGACTTAGTTGTTGCTAGTACTTTTAGCAAGGTTTACAGGTTGATTGCTAGTCATTATTGGGTTGAGAGTAGTTTGGTTACAAATTTTCTTTTAACTGTTTCAGAACCCTCCACAGCAGATTTCTCCCTTTTTCTTGCATAGATTTAGGTGGTTTTAGGTTAGGTTTCAGATTAGTTAGTTGTTGAATTTAGTAGTTGGATTGATAATTTTCATGTTTTTCCTATTTTAGTTAGGATTTAGAGCATTTGAGTAGCTTATATTTGCCTTAGAAAACTTCCCTATCTTTGCCTTCCGCCATTCTGATTGAGCAATGACCCCCATGGAAGAACTTTAGAAGCCCCTAACAAGCTTGTATCGCTCTCTCATGGCACAAAGGGGCAAATGGAAGTAAGGTAGGTGAAACTCTTGTACCCTAAGCTTACAAGCTTATTTTCCCTGTATGCTTATTGAAATTAAGCCACGAAAGCCCCTCGTTGGGCTGTTTGTGACTGAACCAGCAAAACTGCATCAGCAGCCCACTTCAACAACAAATTTACCCCTTTTTTGTTAGTACTTATTAGATATTCTATTCAGCTTATTGAGTATTTTTTTTGCTTATTAGTAGGTTTAGGATAACCTCAGCTTAGGATAGCTTATCTGAGCTTCTTATCTCCTTTTAGTGCTTATTTTCCATTTTTTTTTCTTAGTTTAGGATTACCTAGTGTAACTCATTTGCCCATTGTTTTCCCCTTGTTTTGCATAATTGTAGCTTATTTGTGAATATTATAGCTTAGTTGTTATCTCTATTTGTTTATCTACTATTTTCGCATAGCTTTTCATGTTAATTTGTGCCAATAAGTAGTGAAAGGGTGTTTGGTGGTGTTGTCCCAAACGACCCCTTATGAAGTTCAAGCTTCTATTCCTTTTTCTTTTATCACTATGACCTAGTTTTCAAGTTTTGTAATTTAGTTTTCGAAAAAAAAGAAGAAGAAAGTGTTTTACTCGATTCATTGTTCGGTTGCAAGAAAAGAAAAAAAAAATAATAAACTTCAAAAGGGGGGCGCGCACAGGATTCGAACACTGCACCTCGAGACAACCTGCACAAACAACATACCTGAACTACCAACTGCTCCTTGTGTCTTTTGGTTTATTTAGTGCAGATCTAATACTTTATCAACTAGTTAGAGTTGCTTATTTGTTCATTTCCAAAAACCAAAAAAAATCAAATAATAAGTGAGCAAAAGGCAGGAGGTGGGATTCGAACCCAAGACCTCACCTTGACAATCCACGCGACAACACACACCCCTAAACCCATATGCTCTTGGGCCTTTTTGTTTATTTCTTACATTTAATCATATAACGATTAATTAGAGCATTTTGCATTTTTAACTTTTCTTCTTATTTAGCTTATTTGCTTATTTCCCAAGTAGTTATGATTTTTTTATTTTCTTAGATTTATCATAGTGTAAAGTATTTTTTGTAATTTTGCATAATTTTCCAAAATGTTTAGTATTTTTAATAATTAATTTAGTTTAAAATCGTTTTTAATTCGTGAAAATAAAATAAAAGTCGAAAAAATACCGGCTTTTCCTAAAATTATTTTAGTCATTTAGAATGTAGGAAAATTGTTTTGCCTCGTGGGACTTAAATTGCATATTTTTCACTTTCGGGGCTCGGTGCGTTCCGGTTTTTCACGTTTTGCATTTTAGCACCCTAGGATGTAGTTTAGTATCATTTCATTGTTTCTTAGGCTTATTAGTAGTATATTTAGTGTTTACATTGTTTTCATGCTTTGTTTCATCCTCGTTCTTTATTTTGTAGAATCGTAATCCAAATCCTAAATCATTAAAACCAATTCAAGTCCATAATCACGAAACTCAACGAATCCGTCAATTTCACACCTCGTTGGGACACGACCGGAAATCACTTTCCGGTATCACTTTATCACACCCGTGAGGTTTGGCACGTTGACCTTTTTCCTAAAGGGTTAATTTGTCGAATTTTACGGTTAATTTGATATTGTTGATATTTGTGTTTACTTTACACGAATCAATTACACATCAAGGAAATTCACAAGTCAAGGATAACAAAATTGATCTTCTTGTTCAACAATATGAACAATTTGTTATCCCTGAAGATGAAACCATTGATTGTGGCTTTGCTCGCTTTAATACTATTATTACATCTCTTAAAGCTCTTGATGAATCTTTTCATAGTAAGAACTTTGTCACGAAATTTCTTAGAGCACTCCATCAAAAGTGGAGAGCTAAAGTGACGGCCATTGAGGAATCAAAAGATCTCTCAAAAGTGACACTAGACGAGCTAATCAGAAACCTCAAAGTACATGAAATGGTGATGGAGAAAGATTCAGAAATCATCAAAGGAAAAAGGGAGAAAATCAAATTCGTTGCTCTAAAAGCAAGAACGAAATCAAGTGATGATGACGAATCTTGCTCCGGTAGTGAAGATGAGGAGTATGCCATGGCCATTAGAGATTTCAAAAAGTTCTTTAGAAGAAGAGGGAAGTTTGTAAGACAACCTCGAGAAGAAAAAGTCATTCGAAAAGATCGGGATGACAAAAGGGTAAAGGTGAAAGAAAGTGTTTTAGATGCGGTGATGCAAGTCATCTAATAGGAGATTGTCCCAAGCCACCTAAAAACAAAACTCAACGAGCTTTTGTAAGTGGTGCTTGGAGTGATAGTGAGGATGATGAAGAGTCGAGCAAGGATGAGATCGCTCTAATGGCACATGAGTCAAACGAGGTACATTCCGACTCATCTTATTCCTCTATTGATGATGACACTTTGCAAAAACAATATAATCAATTGTGTGAGCTTAGTCTAAAAATCATAATTGAACATAAGTTTTTAAAGACTAAAAAGGAATTTTTATAAAATGAAGTCTATGAATTAAAAGAAAAGGCAAAACGATTAGAAAAGGGAAAAGCAAATGACGATGGTTGCAAATCATGTCAAGAGCTTAATCTTGAAATAGAAAAACTAAAGCTCACACAAGATGTTCTAATCGAACATAATTCTAAATTTAAAAGGTTTAACAAAAACATTGCATGTGCCGATGAAATAATTAGAATTCAAAAAACACCAGGAAACATGAATGGGCTAGGAATTAATGAGGTGTTAATTCCAAAGAGTCAAACCAAAAAGGCCGAAAAAGACAAACAAAGCATCAAAAGCTCTTTGCGATGCAACACGGACGAGACGGACCCAAAAATAGGGTTCCGTCCTTTGTAAAAATGGTGTCGTGGGTACTGCAGCGAGGATATAATGTTTATGTCTGGACCGTAGTGAATTTGTCAAAGTAACAAAGAAAACCAAGGATAGTGTTAACCTAAAACCTACTGTTACATCAGGAGTCGAACTTGCTAAAAATGAATTTAGATAAAAAAAACTACTCAACAACGACATAAAACACCTTTTGCCAAACGCCCCTTTCCTAAGAGTAACCATAACGTACAACCCAACTATCAACATAACGGTTGGAATCAAAACTTCCCTAGACCATATCAAACTCCAGTTACATGTCATGGAACTCTTACCCATCATTTCCATACATGAATCAAGTAAATGGTATGTTTAACCCAAACGGACCCATGAGATATTGGGGACCAAATGCTTTAGTTATTTGTGTCTTAGGTATGCTTGAAAGTCGGATTGGAACCTGATGAGTGGATAAAAGATAGTGGATGCTCACGACACATGATGGGCAACAAAAGCCTCTTCTCAACATACCAAGAATATGATGGAGGTAATGTCACTTTTGGTAGCAATCTCAAAAGCAAAATCATTGGCAAAGGTACGATCGCTCATAACTCCCTAACTATTGAAAATGTTACTCATGTCGATAGGTTAGGATTTAATCTACTTAGTATTAGCCAACTATGTGATAAAAAGTATAAAGTACTATTTGAAGAAAATGGTAGTAAAATACTAAAAGATGGTATCACCATAGCTAAAGGAGTTAGGAAAAACAATATATACGTCATGAAAATAGATAAAACATCTAATGACAAACTGTGTCTAACAACATTAGATGATAGCTCAACTCTTTGGCATAGACGCTTAGGTCACGCTAATATGAGACTTATACAAAACCTATCTTCAAAAGAGTTAGTTAGGAATTTGCAAAACTTAAATATGACCAACATTTTGCGGCGCTTGCAAAATTGGTAAACAAACTCATAGTAATCATAAGGCTAAAAACATGGTGTCCACATCTAAGTGTCTAGAACTTTTGCATATGGACTTGTTTGGTCCATCCGCTATAAGAAGCTATGGAGGCAACTTATACACTTTGGTCATAGTAGATGATTACTCAAAGTTTACTTGGACGTTGTTTTTGAAAACAAAAAATGAAGCTTTTGATAAATTTGAAATTCTTAGCAAGAGAATTCAAAATCAACTAGGTCTTAAAATTGTGTCGATCCGAACGGATCATGGTCGTGAATTTGACAATGAAACACAATTTGGAAACTTTTGTGATGCAAATGGTATAACACACAACTTCTCGGCTCCTCGAACACCTCAATCAAATGGGTTGTAGAGCGTAAAATAGAACCATTCAAGAAAGGAGTAGAACAATGCTTAATGAACAAAACATTCCTCAAAAGTTTTGGTGCAACGCATTGACACTTCTACATATATTTTAAATAGAGTCTTAATCGTCCTTTCTTGAACAAAACACCATATGAGCTATATAAAGGTAAAAAGCCAACTTTAGGATATTTTAGAGTATTTGGATGTAAATGTTTCATTCTTAATACTAAAGATTATCTCACCAAGTTTGACCCAAAGTCTTATGAAGGTGTATTTCTTGGTTACTCACAAACTAGTAAAGCTTACATTGTCTTAAACAAAGAAACAATGAGAGTCGAGGAATCGTTGAACATAACATTCGACGAAAGTCCACCTCCCTCTAAGACATCACCTTTGGTAGATGATGACTTAGTTGAAAGTCAACTTGTAGAAGGTCAAGAAATAATTGTAAATGACAAGGAAGATGAACCATTAAATAATGAATTTATAAACATCAAAGAATCCAAAAGTCATCCCTTAGAAAAGGTCATAGGACAACTAAATCAAAGAACCTTAAGATCACAAGCCCAAAATCAAATTAATCATTTTTGTTTTGTATCTACCATTGAACCGAAAAACATAAATGAAGCAATAAAAGATGAATCTTGGGTTATTGCTATGCAAGAAGAGTTAAACCAATTCGTTAGAAACGATGTTTGGAAGTTAGTTCCTAAACCTAAAGATCAAACTATAATTGGAACGAAATGGGTTTTTCGAAATAAAATGAATGAAAATGGTGTAGTGTCTGGAAACAAATCTAGGCTTGTCGCACAAGGTTATAATCAACAAGAGGGGATTGATTATGATGAAACTTATGCACCGGTAGCTAGGCTCGAGTCTATTAGAATCTTACTTGCATATGCATGTGCTTATGACTTTAAATTATTTCAAATGGATGTTAAAAGTGCATTTCTTAATGGGTTTATTAACGAAGAAGTATATGTTGCTCAACCTCCGGTTTCTTGACTTTGAGAAACCACATCATGTTTTCAAACTCAAGAAAGCATTATACGGTCTTAAGCAAGCACCAAAAGCTTGGTACGATAGACTTAAGACTTTTCTTGTTGAAAACAAATACACCATGGGATTAGTAGATAATACTCTTTTACCAAGAAAAGGAATCACATATTATCATCGTTCAAATATACGTTGATGACATCATATTCGGATCAACTTGTCAAGAGCTATGTGATGATTTCTCTAAAATCATGCACGGTGAGTTTGAGATGAGTATGATGGGTGAATTAAACTTCTTTCTAGGACTTCAAATTAAACAACCAGAAGATGGCATATTCTTTAACCAATCTAAATATATAAAAGATATGCTTAAGAAATTTGGTCTTGAAGATTCAAAACCAACCAAGACACCCATGTCTTCGGATACTAAACTCACCAAGGATGAAGAAGGTGAATCGGTAGATAACACTAAATATAGAGGAATGATTGGTAGCCTACTCTATCTCACGGCTAGTAGACCCGACATTATGTTTAGTGTTTGTCTATGTGCTCGCTTTCAAGAAAATCCCAAAGTATCACACTTAGAATCCTTGAAAAGGATATTTAGATACATCAAGGAGCGACATGTTTGGGATTATGGTATCTCAAAGGAACAGGTGTAGAAACTTTAGTGTATGCCAACTCGGACCATGCGGTGACTATGTCGATAGAAAAGTACAAGTGGTATTTTGATAACGCTACACGTCGTTCGGGGTCAAGGAAACTTCCTTTTCTTGAGCAAGTTTTATAACACCCTAGGCGGTGAACCTAATCGTTGTAGTGTAGTAATTAGGGTAAGCCACGGGTATTGATATCGTTCTCTGGGGAATAGGAATGCTAGTAAGGAGTTACTACGCTAAGGTTAAGGTTGAGGAAGATTATTTTTATATTTTTATATTTTATGAAATGGAAAGGTACGAATCTCGGGTATTGGATTGGGGGTTGGTATTTCTACCGATTACTCTACTATTATCTAATTATCTAAACTAAGGTTGTGGGAGTCTATGTCTAATTAATGTGTGCTCGTATGATAGTTTAAAGATGTGTTTACTTAGGTTGTACTACTCCTTAATTATCTCCTATTGATGGTTGAGTTGTCACGTCCTTATTCTTAGTTGCGTTGTGTGTCTAAAGTTGTAGGGTATCGTTTCTCCTAACTCTTTGAACTTACCAAAGGGTCTCGTCTACAAAACCCACTAGGGATAATAAACTCTTACTCTAAGGCACTCTTTGGATGGTTTAGCTTACAACTACTCGGTAATTATATTCTAAGGTTCACAAAGATGAATCAAGCATTAAGTACACAACGAATGACCTATCGCATTACTAGATCATTAATCAACTAAGATAAGAAACAACCAATCAATATTCAATAATTAAGTTTCATACTTCCTAAGTAAACACACAAATAAATTAGCGGACATGGAGAACATGCAAGCATACACACAAATAATCAAAGACATAATTGAATTAATGAAGTAAATACTTATCTTGATGTAAGATAGGGTTTAAAACCCTAAAATCTTGTACAAGACACCTTAGGTTCGGTTTTAGGTTTTCACTCCAAAAGACTCTCCCTAAAACCGAAAAATTCGGATTCTATATATAAGATTACATATGCGACGGTGTCACCTTATGTTTAATGGCCGCCGTCGTGTCGCCGTCATTAGGGTTTCGTCTTGGCCACGTTAACCTTGCGACGGCGTCACCTTATGTCCGTGGCGCCGTCTCTTGACTTTCGGCGTCGTCGGATTGCATCTAGGCCGTGCGAGTAGCGACGGCCTACTCTTTTACAAGCGGGCGTCGTCACTTGAAAATAAGAGTTTTGGGTTACGAACCGTCACAAAATCCTCGGACGGCGTCGCAATTAGCACCGGCGCCGTCGCCTTCTATTTTCAAGAATGTGAGTGTCTCGATTTTGACTTTGGCCATTTTCTTCATATATTCGCCTTTTCGTCCAAATAAGTGCCATTCCAACATTTTGCCTTCAAGAGACCTAAAAAGTGAAAAGGAGCGATATTAAGCAATAACGGATACAAAGTGATCAAATAAGGACTTAAACGACCCTCAAAATGGTACCTTTAAAACCTTATCAAATATCCCTACACTTGTTATTTGCTTGTCCTCAAGCAAATGTGCTTTAACCAATTAATTTATAAGTTAGGGGTCATGAAGCATTAATTCAAAGCGGTCCACAACACATATAAGCCCATAAAAGTCATAACAAGCATGGAATTACATACTAGCACCTCACATGGGGTGTTTGGATACTCACATCTCTCTCGGTGTATATATGAAATATAACAAATAGGAAATGGAAGATAAACACTCATTAACCGGTCCTAGTACATAGATTACCATAGGCTTGAGAATAGATCAAACCTCCATCGCTTTGGCGTAAGCACCTAGGAAAGACTATCAAAGAGGTCTTTAAAGGGTTGTAATGTTAGGCTTACGGTAGGAAACAAAGGGTTTGGTGGGATAGGCTATTTAGTGGTGGCAAGTCAAAAATCTCTATGTTAAATGCATACGAAGAATGGCGTTGCTAAGCCAAGACTCGACACTCTAAACTCTAGATAACCGAAATAAATAAACATAAATTCAAAGATAGATGTAGGATGATAGCCCGTTTTTTTTTTTTTTTTTTTTACTCTATATTTTTTTTCTTTTTCTATATATTTTTTTTTTTTTTTTTTTTTTTTTTTTTTTCATACACTTTTACTCTACCATCCTCTACGATAACATCAAAATACTAGGGATTTATAGGCATATCCCTACACTTGAGTTTTTATTACTCTAACACTAATTTGACCCGATTTGAAAAGATCAAAACACTTGGGGTACATTATTATGCAAACAAAGGGAATTTGAATTTAACGTTCCATTCCCGTCATTTCATAAACTTTAACTTTTCCCATGAATCCCAATCGTCCCAAAACTGTATACAAAGGATATGACTCGACTTAGCAACTTATGCAAGCAACTAGATAATTGAACTAAGGGTTTAGGGTGATAACAAACATTTGCACTAAAAGTGAGTGCATAAGGGGTAGGCTAAGGCGATTTGGGTGTATATTTGGGGGTGGGGTGTAAACAATGCTCTTCATTGATATTCGGAAAACCGAAACATCACGAGAACCGCGAAAAGGATAGGCTCGAGGGGTTAACTAGGGTATCGTGTACTAAAGATGAGTACAACGCAAAGGTGTGGGGAATTACTCAACCGATATGGAAGAAGTAATTATATTACGGTATCAAACAAGGGTTATCCTAATGCCTCTTATCATTTAGTTATTCCTAACTACACAAGTGTAGCCTCACTTGCGATCTCGGAATGCATCACAAAACAAGTTCTAGAATCTAATATACTACGGTTCACACTCTAAGCATTGAAGATGAATGCTTTAATTCCTACTAATCTAAGGCGATCCTCACATTTTGGTGGAATTTGGGTGGTAAAGGGTTTTGTGCTAGTCATGCAACTTCCTATCCATGAGGCGCTTTTGTTAAGACTAATGGCCCACTCCTATATGTCATAAAAATTTTAAATTTGGTGCCAAAATTACCCTAACCGACATTTCCTCATGGTTTATTACACAATCACAATTGGACAAAGCAAATAGTCAAGGATAAGCATAGTTTCAAAGTTCCGTTTTATTTTCCTCCCTACACTTAAACCGAACATTGTCCCTAATGTTCCCGAAAGTATCAAAGTTATGATAATGGAAGGTAATTAAAATGAAAGAAACTAATACTCCCACGATTAGCTTGGTAGGATCCGTGTAAAGTGGTGGTTAAATCCTTTTCAAGAAGAATTATTGCGTGAAAAGCTCCTTCCAATCTTATGTAACTTCTTCTTGACAAACTAAACTCGCACACTTGAAGAAAACAAACGAAACCTTCGTGTAAAATCGGCGGTAATAATATATATAAGACTCGATTTAAACTAGGATATAATGCTTGTGGAATGGATGTTTACGAATTTCTAAGAAAATTAAGACACGAAAATTCCAAAATTTATAAGTAGCTCGAAAGCGAGAAAAAAGTAATCGATGTTTTACTCCTTCTGGCCGTCGTCGTTGCAATCTGACGCCGTCGGTTATCCTGACAAAAAGCGTGCGCGATTTTGGAAAAATTCGGAAAATTTACATCTTTAGAATCTGGAAAAATTTACGCAAAATATCCATTATGACTCGATACAAGCATTTGACTCGAACAAACAAACATAAATATCTTTTAGATAATTGTTATTCTCATGTTTACGTTTCTTTTGAAAACGTGTGTAATCCTCCCTACACTTATCCTTTATGTAAAATACCTTTATATGCAATTAAGTCGAAGTTAAAAACAAAATAAAGCATTTTTACAAATTTAAACATGAGGATAAACAATTAATAAAAGATATATGACACTAACAAGCAAACAATTAAACATGGGTTGCCTCCCACGAAGCGCTTTTCTTTATTAAAGAGTCTTGTAGCTAGACTCATATTCGTGCTTCTACGTTTCCTCACCACCGCCCTCTTCTTCTAAAACAATATCCTCATCGTTCACCATTTCAATATTATCCAATTGATAATGCTTCACCCGTTGCCCATTAACGGTGAATTCTCTTCCATCATGGTCTAGTAGCACCACCTCCCCATTGCTCATCTGTTTTTTTTACTGAAAAGGGTCCATACCACCTGGATTTGAGTTTTCCTAGGAATAATCTTAGTCTTGAATTATACAAGAGCACCTTATCCCCTTCCAAAAACTCTTTAGGATTCTTTATTAGTTGATCATGCCATCTTTTGCCCTTTCTTTGTAAGTGATTGATGATTCGTATGCTTCCAGCCTCGTTCATCCAATTCTTGAAGTTGTAAGAACCGATTTGACCACGCTCGAATAATCCATATTCTGAGCCTTAAGGGCCCAATATGCTTCTGCTCAAGTTCGATAGGGAGGTGGCAAGCCTTTCGTATACCAGCGAAAAGGGTTGTCCGATAGGTGTTTTGTAAGCGATTCTAAATGCCCGAGTGCCTCATCCGGTTTGAATGCCCAATCTTTCCTATTTTGGTGGACCGTTTTTCAAGTATCCGCTTTAATGCCCTGTTTGTGTTTTCTACTTGTCCAATTGTCGAGGATGATATCGGTAGAAAATCTATGTGGACGCATACTTCTTCATCACTTTTTCCATTTGAGCATTGCAAAAGTGAGTCCTCTATCATCGATTAATGCTTTGGGAATCCCAAATCGTGCGAAGAGCTTTTAAGAAAGTGAATAACTACCCTTGCATCATTAGTTCTAAGGGCTTGAGCCTCTACCCATTTGGATACATAGTCGATAGCTACGAGAATGTATTCATTTCCTTGGAAGATGGAAAGGGTCCCATGAAGTCTATTCCCCAACGTCAAATATTTCGCAGACTTGGATATAGTTACGGGTGACTCATCCCGTCGTGAAATATTTCACGATCGTTGGCATGCATCACACATTTGAACTAATCTCTTAATGTCTCGAAAAATAGTAGGCCAATAGAATCCGGCGTCGAAAACCTTCGTCGTGATATTCACACCGTGATGTCCTCGAGATGGTCCCGCATGACATTCTTTCGAACTCGATCAATCTCTCTACCGGCCACACAACGTCGAATGATTTGATCGGGACATATCTGAAAAGGAAGGGTTCATCCGAAGTAATGTTTTAGCGTAGTGAAGAACTTCTTTTATCTTGTTTGGTCATGTAATTTGGCAAACGCTCTTTGAGCGGTAGTTAGCATAATCCGCATACCATGGCTCAATTTCTTTAATCGCCATTAGCCGTTCTGGGAAAAGAGTCGTGAATATTGGTGTGATCTAACTTCTCAAGATCGGGGTTCTCAGCGTGATAGATGATCGTGACGATATTTTCACCCCTTTATCTCGAATTTCAATGTCGAATTCTTGAAGTAATAGGATCCACCTAATCAAGCGAGGTTTAGCATCTTGTTTTGAAAACAAATAGCGTAAGGCGGAGTGATCGGTGAAGACGACGAGTTTAGAGAGCGAGATATTGCTGAATTTGTCGAAGGCAAAACAACGGCTAAAAGTTCTTTCTCGATGGTTGTATAGTTCTCTTGTGCTCCATATTAATGGTTTTGCTAGCATAGTAGATTGGTTGAAAATGCCTTTCCTTCCTTTGGCGAGCATGCACGACGGCATAATCACTAGCGTCACACATGATTTCGAATGGTTGAGACCAATCGGGGTGACCATTATAGGTGCTGAGTGAGATCTTTCTTTAGTCGGTTAAATGCTTCCTTGCATTCTCCGGAAAAATCAAAAGGGCATCCTTAACAAGAAGTTGTGTCATTGGCGGGCAATTTTGAAAAATCTTTAATAAACCTTCGATAAAACACGCATGACCAAGAAAGCTGCGAATGGCTTTAACGGTAGTAGGATAGGGAGTTTGAAATTGCTTCGATTTTTGCTCTATCGACCTCAATTCCATTCCCGAGACTTTATGCCCTAAGACAATTCCTTCTTTTACCATGAAATGACATTTTCCCAATTTAAACCAAATTAGTTTCCTCGCATCGCTCAACATCTTCCTAAGGTTGGAAAGACAAAGGTCAAAAGAATTTCCAAACACCGAGAATCATCCATGAAGACTTCCATGCATCCTCAACTAACTCGTGGAATATGGCCATCATACATCGTTGAAAGGTTGCGGTGCGTTACATAACCCGAGGGCATTCGCTTGTAGCGAACGTTCCGTAAGGACATGTAAATGTAGTTTTCTCCGATCTTGAGAGCAATTGAATTTGAAGTATCACGAAAAGCCATCAAGGAAGCAAGAGTATTCGTGCCTGCTAACCTTTCAAGCATTTGGTCAATAAGCGGCGAGAGAAAATGATCTTTCGGTGGCATCATTCAACTTTCTCGTAGTCAATACATACACGTAACCCGAGAACCGTTCTTTGTGGCACCAACTCACCCTTCTCATTTTTACAACCGTCATCCTCCCTTTTTGGAACCACTTGGACGGGTGACCCATGGGCTATCGATATGGGGTAGATGAGACACGCATCCGAGCTTAATGACCTCTTTTTCACTACCTCTTTGATGTTAGGTTAACCCGCTTTGCGGTTGAGCAGTTGGTTTGTAATCTTCCTCCATGAGGATTTTGTGAGTCTGAGAATGTAGAATCGATTCCTTAATGTCGGCAACACTCCACATGATCACCCTTTGTACTCTTTTAAAACTTCTAAGAGCTTCTCTTTCGAATAGTGGTTAGCGAAGAGCTTATGATGACGGGAGTTGGTCCTCCCTTGAAGGCGTATTCAAGTGACTCGGAGATCTTTCGGTTCTAAGGTAGAGGCTCTTTGATCGATGATTTTAGCTTGTTTCCGGCCTCGAAGCTCAATAGGTTCAATTTCATCCGACGAGGATAAAAGGACACTGCTCAACCATCTCAATTTCTTGGTCGTCGTATATTACGTTGTTATCATTATTCATGATTTCGTTTAATAGATACTCGTCAATGCGACCATCTATGTCGTCAACAAATTCATCAACTTCTTCAACTAAATATACGGGCGACCGCGAAGACGAATGTCTCATAGAATCCTTAATGTCGAAGGTCAAGCTCTCGGATCCTACTCGTAAGTGAGTTTACCATCATGAACATCAATGATGGCACGGTATGTAGCCAAGAAGGGTCTTCAAGGATTATTGGGACGAAATTATCTTCTTCCATCTCTAAAATTACTAAATCGATGGAAAATTGAATTCCCCACCCTTAAAAGAACGTTCTCACAAACTCCAATGGATATTTGATTGATCGATCATTAATTGGATACTCATCCTAGTTGGTTTAAGCCACGAATATCCGAGTTTAAGAAACAGGAGTGAGGCATCGAGTTAATGCTTGCCCCAAGATCTCATAGGCGTTTTTCATAAAAGCGCCCTATAGAACAAGGAATGGTAAAGCGCGGATCTTCCTTCTTCTTGGGCATGCTCTTTTGGATGATAGTGAACATTCTTCTCCTAATGATATCAATCCTTCAAGCTTTTTCCGATTAGATATCAACCTCTTGAAGTATCTACTATGTTTAGGGATGTGATAGAATACATCAAGGAGTGGTATGTTGAGCGGATGTTTGTTTCAAATAAGACAATATTCTTTCATTGTCTTCTTGACCTTTGATTCTTTAGGCGAGAGGATAGGGAATCCGTGCGAGAGTTGGTTCTTTGGTGGTGTTGGTGTTTGTGGGGAGGATCGTGAGGAGTTGGAAGAGGTGCGAATCGCCTCATTTCTAACTCGGGTTCCCTTGTGATGGGGTTCGGTTGGGATGTGGGGATCCTTGGTAGTAGTTCTGATCGAGTAGTGATTGCATGAAGTTGGATCGTGAAGGGGTGGTAGGGTCCACTCATTCTTTCGTGGAGATTGGTGAACGACTTTCTAATTCACTCTTCTTGCTCTGGATAAACCCTCAAGACCTTTCAAGAGTGCGGCCCTTCCATGGTGAGCGCCGAGTTTTTCTTCAAAAGGATCACGGATGGTGTACTCGGTCCGTCCTTTCCTTCCGTTCTCCATTTCGATTGCCCCAAGGATCACATTCATTGGTTTGATAAAATGCAGAGTGAAGGGTCATCATAAATATCATGACTAGAGAGGAAGACGCTTTCGGTGTGTGTCATCGCACTCATCGCTCTCGTCACGGTCCTCCACATATGTCGCATATTAGATATGGGTTAGTCGACCTTTTTGGTTACGGTGATTTTATGAGGTAAGCTAGTTTCTTTTGTGCTTTCTCAATCCGATAATCGAAGGATAACTCTTCACTTGAGAAAGTAGAAATGCTTGACGCTGTTTTCTTGCTCATTCCAATGGTTTGTCTTGATATTGGATGTATTCCTCTATTCGGTTCCACCCTTCTTACTCGGTGAGGTTCGCGATTCTTGACCGATCGAAATCAATCCCTTTTGATCCTTTCGGGAGACATTGTCGTAAAAGATTTAAACAAGCAACCAAAGGTTGATACCGTGGTGTGGAGCTTGTTGAATAAGATCTTTATAACGACTCAGGAGTTGGTGATAGATTCTCCATCGGGTTGATGAAAGTGCGTAATCTTGCTCTAATCTGCGCAGTTCTTCGAGGGGAAAGAACTTTTGGTGAACTTGGTTGTAAGTTGTTCCCATGTGAAAATGGACCTTGGAGGAGCTTATCAAGCCACTCCTTGGCTCGCCTTGAAGAGAAAATGGGAAAAACGAGTCTAAATGTCTCCTTAGATGCTCCGTCGGTATAGATAGCATCAACAATTTTTAGAAGCTGTTTGATGTGGTGAATTGGGTTTTATTGTGGGATCCATGGAATTGACATGCCTTTTGGATTAGCCAAATGTCGATGCATGCAATACCTCATTGATCTATTCCGAGGATGACAATGGCACCGTGAATCCGGATCTGAGAAGGGTAGGAGTATTCCCGAGGGTTTCGCTTTAGGAGGATTTATGTGGGTCCATTGGTCGGAGTGGCAAGAACTTCCTCGCCATTTTGACTTCAGTTGTCAATAATGATGGTTTCGGGAGATTGTGGGAATGAGGGATTCTTCATCGGATGTAACTTCATCAAAATTGATGGAAGTGCCTTGAAGTTCGAATCATGGAGAGCTTTTCTTCGCTATTGAGCTCTCGTTCGGGTTACGCAAATGGTTCAAGAAGAGTTTTGGTGGAGCTGCGGGTTCTAAGTTGCTTAAGGGGTTTGTGTAATATATTGGATTTCACATACACATCATAACATTAACACAATGAGCACATAGATGGTTTTAGAGAGAAAGAGTGGGACATTCTAGTGAGAGAAACTTGTAGAATATTAGATTGCCAAAGAACATCCAACCCTCTACCTTGCAAGGTAGAGGGTATTTATAGGTTACAAACTAAGCGACCTCTGACGGCTGTGGATCGGGGATACGGTGGGTAAAGACCGTCCTTCCTCCACGGTGTTGCACTAGACTATTTTACGCTCTTGACTAACTACATAACAACATAAATAAGTAACTAACGATTAGTCTGAGAGCTAACTTATGCTAGATAATAGTTGGGGTGACCGACTCTTCAATCTGAGAATTTTCTAATTCTAACAATCTCCCCTAAGGAGGTCACCCCATGTTTACATTTCAAATCCTAGCATTCTATTCTTGACTTTGTTCTTGAGCTCGTAGACAAAACAACTTCAACATCGCAATCTTTGTGCATAAGTAGTGCAACTTCAAAGTCTGCATGATTTGTACTTTAAGAGGAGGTCATTAATGATCTATGAGATAATAATTAGGAGCCATCTTTTGAGATCATCGACTATCATCAATCTCGAGACATCCTTTGTGGTGTTGGTATTATGTGATGTTGTGACTTTAGGACCGACATGCTCACATTACGGATCATGATATCTTCTCATCGAGTAGCGGAAGCATTTGTTGAATCATGATATTGGCGGCGTAGCGAAGCTTGGAGTGAAAATATCGAGTCATTGATGCACTAATCATGATTTCTTTGAGTTGAATGTGTTAGGTGAGCATGCGGCTATGGATTGACCGCTTCATTACGATCATTTGCAAGCGTCGGGTGTACACGCATACAACGATTAGCAATAAATCGCGAAAGTGTCTTTGATCACTTTCGTTGAATTGAGTACCGGCCCGGGTTCCCGTTGATCGATACAAATCTTTGTGATCGGTAGGATTCCTAAGAATCTCCTTGACGGGGTTTCGCGGTTTGTTCTAGTGTTCTCAAACGGAACATCTCAAAGAAGACAACACGGAGTGAGTGAACGGTAATTTTAAGTCCAGCGATTGATGAAAAGAGATTTGAAAAACAATCGTGTATTGCTCAATAGAAATTGTTTTGCAATACAACGAAGGTTTTATTGAAAATCAATTATCAATCATAAAACACCTTTTGGTTTGAAAAATTAGTACACGGTCGATGTGCTAAAGAAAAGAGTTTTTAAGCACAATGACCGGTTTTCAAAGGTATCCGTCAATCCATAACTGAACCGAGATTGATTCAAGAGATTGAATCGCCCCATTGTTTACATTCGGTTGTCACATGGTTAATCTATAAAATAGATCTCACATGCCACCTACCGGGAGCTTGTTTGATGTTGGCTCGAGAAGGCTTTCCATCTTCATTGTGAATATGTATACACATCACTCGGATGTTACGCAATACCACAAGGATAATCGTGGGACTCAAGATATAATCTCTCTTTCCACATTGTGTGAAAAGCAGAGTCTTCATTGAAAGTGTCCTAATGAGATTTATTGATGATCTCGTGGCTCTAGACTCAATTTGTGCATATTTGGATCTGTCTTGGGAGACTAGGGAGAGGTCTCCTTCTTCATATCAACCATCTCTAAGAAAGTCGATAGATAATGTCGGTTCCCGTGAGAATGAAACAAGTCCTTTTAAGAGGAACTTGAGTGGTTTGGAAAGTTGAAGTGCGGTCGTCCTTTGGGTCCATGACGTCTTGTCTTCAATACCGATGTTACCATCGGTAGCATATGAATTGAACCGGTTTACGCCTAAGGTTGAATAAATGGAGGCTATTTGTTTTCACCCTTTTCTCATTCAATTCTTTTAATTCTTCAACCCCTTGATGCTTACGAGACTTCATAGCTAGAACCTTGTTGGGTTTATTCGATACTAGCTCGGTCTTAGTCCGCACTCTTCCCATATCTCATTTTCTCCTTTTATCATCATACCTAAGGACTTCTACACTAACTAGTGGATTGTCCTGGGTAGATCCCTCCGATTACGGCGGATCATGGGAACACATACCTAACCTTATCATCCTTATATCACCGTACATAAAGTAGAGTTGGTGGGTCTATTTGGTATTGTTCATACGCCATTGGAACCAATTGAAAACCATTTGAAAATCAATTCGGATACTTGTGATATATTATCAAAGCATTTTGTACTGAATTGTTTTGATATTTTAGACGAGAACTCCCCTCAACATGTGCATCAAGTATTTGAAAATGTTTTGCACACGGAGGCAAGAGAAAGAATTAACTTCTTTGATTACCATTTTCTAAAGATATCAACATCACTTCCGCATCAAATCAAGTAGATATAGCATTTAGGGAAGGATGAGGTTTCCATAAATTTGCTCCCCTCAATATGTGCCTCGAGGTTTGAAAAGAGTTTTGCACATACTAGAAGGAACCCTTTATCATCAAAGGATTAGAAGCCATATGATCAAGGTACCTTAAAAACATTTAAAGTTGAATTTTGCAAAGATTTAAGTGTTGTGTACCACGATGACTTGAATTTGCAAAGAGTTCTCCCCATAATATATGCTTGAGATTCGAAAATTGTTTAGCACATATAAGAGAAGTTTGCACAAAATTGGTCATCTTATCTTTTAACATCTTTCATATTTATATCACATTTTCTCCCAGATCAAAATCTTAAATCCTTTGAGATTTTGGGTCTCAAGTGATTTAAATATGTATGAGGTAAAATATTTGTAGGAGAAAAATGTGTCCGATTTTATATGATCAAAATGGACAACACGGATGTTTCCCTTTTTACAAGGAAACCACGGTACAAATCCTAGCACTATTACATGTATTAAAGTTGTTCATATTTATTACACCACATATTACACATAGTTAAAAACACACCATAATCGGTATCCGAAGAAGTCTTCATTCGGTCCTCGAAGAAGTTTGTAGTGACCATCACGAAGCCTTCCACCAACAAAACTTTCAAGGTGCGGAAGATCCTTCGTGTCTTGAGTCTTCGTGCGATTGCGACAATGAAGTGTTCACATCTCTTCACGTCATCATCGGTCAAAACATAGTTTTAACCCAAGATTTCATATCAAGTTTGGCTTCTTTCACTCGGTGTCAAGTTCTTCTTGACCAATTTGAGCGTACCATCACTAAACTTGTAGAGTTCACAAAGGCGCATAAGCATCTGAGATCCATATCATCGGTGAAGATGGCGGCTCTAGGGGTGTCAAGGACTTTGTATTCTCGATGAAATTCATGCCCGGTTGCATTCCATTGAGGACTTGTAAGGTTGATCCTAGTTTGGTAGCTTTCAATGCCAAGTGAAAGTCCTCAACTCGTTTTGAATGACTAAGCCCACGATCCAAAGAGTGGCAGTGCGAGAGGGCCTTTTCTCACGTGCGGTAAGTGCTCAAGGTGTCCTTGAAGATTTAAGAGATAGAGATCTTGAAATCATTTGGCGAAAGATGTTTGAAGTCGTTCTCTTCAATAGTATACACTTTGAGGTCGACTCTTTTAAGGACAATCTTCTTCAAGTACTCATATCCATAGATAGGGAAGATCTCTACACTAACAACACTTAAGATTTGCGACTTTGATCGACATCATTGCGTCTTTTATCGACACCATGTCTTTCGATGTAGAACTTCTTCTTTTGAACCACCGGTGAGAAATACCATAAGAAGCGCAATATCATACTTTTGTTCTTCATTTGCCCGAATTGATCGGGAACCATCTGCTCGAGCCCACGATCGAGTAGGTTGCGACTTTCATCTTTGATATTGATAGGCGGGTCTTCTTTCGTGAGCGAGCACACGAGATAGTCAAGTCGTGATTGAAGAAGAATTACGCACGAATGGTCATCGACCGGGTTCACCACCAAGAGGAAGAGATTTGTTGACATTGAGGCGGCGATTTGATCAACGACTTGGTCATTTAGCATCTTATGGCATTCTTCCATCGATATTGAAGATGATTTGCATCGAGTGGAAGACTTTGACAATTTCGTAAGCTTGACCTTCAAGATCTCTTGGTGTTATGGATGAGATGCTCTTCCGTTCACGAAACCATCTAATGAAACTTCCCATATCACCGATGTAGTGTAGAAGAGTCTTGGTGGAATTTCGTAATTATTGGTGATAGCGATGCCCAATTGTTGTCGGGAATCATAGAGTCGAGACTACGGGATGGTCCATGTGGGTTACGGAGAAGGAGGTCTATCTTCCACAATGCGACTTTGAATTGTGTCTCTTGAAGGTGCAACTCGGATGTGCTAGTGCGATTCCAGCCATGTAAGAATCAAACCGGTCTTACGAAGGCTTAGGAATATGCTTTGTAGATGCATCATCTTCATCAGTTACGAGTCCGCCATGACATGCGACTCTTCGTTAACCATTTGATCATCGGGAATAGAGGTGGGCGTGGATGTGAACCTTGAATCAACCGTCGTCGAGCGTGATTTTTACGAGTACTACGCTCTTTTGTAGGATCGATTGGTTGGAAGATTTTGGCGGTGATGATGGTGGTTGTGATGGAGGTGTGTTGGTTGTTGTAGAAGGATTACGGATCCGAAGTTCCAGCTCCCGTTGGTGGTGGGGTGGAGGTGGATCTTCGATCCTTCATCAATGCTTCCATTACAATTGTTCTCCTTTTCTTTTTAGCTTCTTTTCTCCGACATCAATCTTAAACGCTCATAATTGTCGAACTTAATGGATTCTTCAAGTGCCTCATAGAGTTTCTTGTGAACCTCATGCTTGTCCTCTTGACCTCATACATCCTTTCACAGGCTGCTCTCATATCGGTGATGGGGAGGTCCTTGAATCGTCTAAGTGGAGCCTCCATTGCCCATTCCACGGCATCCTTGACTTCTCCTTCAATGGCGGCGGTAACCCTTCATTGAAGTTGAGGTGCTCAATCTATAGACACGATCCACGGAGAATCAGCAGTTTAGGAAGTTGCCTTTCGAGCTTCTATCCTTTTAATGGCTTTATCCATGGTTGATCGGTGAGAATCGTGGAGGGAAGGCTGGTGGAGCCACCTCATCTGCAATTGTAATGACGAGTTCGGGGGTTGGTGGTGTTTATGCGATTGAATGAGAAGGTAAGGGGTGGTGGAAGTGCGATTGATAGTGAAGATGCGGTCATTGGAGGAATAGTGGGCGTATCTTCTTTGAATCTTGACATTATACATGGATTGTGCAGTGTCTAAGGATTTGTCATTAATGAATTGATCACCAAAAGAAAAATCTTCATCAAGATTCTTAAGTGAGGATAGAGAGTTAGTAGACAGATTTGGTTCATCCATCTTCAAGGTCTCATCAGATCTTGTCTCAAGGTTCTCCTGCGAGCCTTTTTGTAACAGAGTGTCAACATTCAAGCCAGATTGAGTCTCACCAAGTGTAAGAGATTCCTTAAGCGTTTGAGCACCTTGACCACTCCAGTTGTTCTTTTGCATGAGATGAATCATTTCTTCTCTTTAGCTCATATTGATTTGTGGTGCTTGATGGAGATGATGAGATAGTTAACGACATGTGAGCGACTTGTTCGGTTTCAACACTTGCAACTCCTTTACCCTTGTCAAGTGTAATTGGGGTTGTTTGTCGAGGTGGTTGAGCGGGTTCTCTTAACACAATTCCACCTCTTGGAGCTTTCACATTCGACTTTCAAGGCTTTCTTTGAATTCAAGTTGCGATCGACATCATCTTCATCGATTAACTGGTAACATTCCTTGGTATCTCGGTGTTCTCACCAATCTCCTTTTCCACTTTCTTCCTTTTGCTTTACGCTTCTTGGATGCGGTGTCGGTTGTTGAGACCTTTCAAGTCTCTTTTTAGGAAGAGAGCATAGGATGCTTGTGGTGACTTGGTCATGGGAGCATTTGGTTGTAAAGGAGAGGTGTGACATCGTGAGAGAGTTTGGTTGCTCTTTTCATGTATTGCTTGAAGTAGTCCTTCTTCTTGATATCTTACGTGAGAAGACAATCGAGAATTGGCAATCAAATACTTCTTTATCCGTACCTCTAGGAACATATTTGGGTTTCCTAAAACAAATTCATCTTACGCTTTGTGTAAAGTTGATTCGGACCTAGGGTGAATTTATGAGTTTGTTGTAAGTCTTGGATAACAAGCTTAGAGAATCGATCTTTGGGAATTACAAGCTTTACATTTCTTTCGGCCTTGAGCTTTGTTTTGGAAATTGATTACATCGGATATGAATGTGTTCATTGATAACGAAAATTCTTCCCAAATACGATCGATACATTCACATCAACCCTATTAACGATTCCCCATAGGATTTGCAAGATAGGGATTCTCACTTTATCGAACCACGATGTTTTGCGGATAAGCACAAGTTAAGAATTGTTGTAATGGCTCTCCAAGGTTGATACATGTGTCCGATGATGATGTCGGATGCTCTTGAAATCTTGTTACGATAACCCAATCAATAAGAAAGACAATCGGATCGTCGGCACGGTGGAGATTGAGCGAAAGTCGAGGTTACATGGGGTGATTCAAGAGCCTTGCTCGAATATCGAAATCAATTGTGAACTCCATATCATCCGGTTTGCGGGAGTATTGGTGTGATTTTGTTCCATTGAGCGGTGTTCGAATTGTTGAATGTAAATGGTCGAATTGAGCATTGCTTGGTAAGTGCTCAGAAGAAGTTTGTGTTTTGAGGATGTCAATAGAAACTTTGAGTATCGGATTTTGTTGAAGCCTTTGTAGGTCCACATGATTTGCTTTTTCCAATACCGGCCCATTGACTTAGGGAAAGATTTCTTAAATGCGAGAGAAGTTTGGATGATGCGAAGGGTAATGCTCTTTTAAGGATTGAACTTGCCATTGATGTTACGGTAATCATACAATCAACGATAATGAATGGGAGCAGGTTAGATGATAAATGGTAAGTGAGACAACATTGAGAGCACCCTTATGACATAAAGTAGTAACTCGGAAGGAGTCCCAAAACACATCTGAGAGAAGATAGAGTGGCATAGATTACAAATATATGACAACTTTCAAATATATGATAACATTCATAATTGAGATATTTCAATGAAATACAGTCATATAGATAAATAATTACATGACGAGCTTATAAGGGATTAAAGGGCAAAGAGTGCATCTCAAAGTGATCATGACATGAGCCAAGATACACATGTATGATATAACATATGTATGAGGCAAAAGAACATTTGGCGGTCGTGAGAGAAACCAAGTACCTTTTGCCTAAGCAGAGATGTCATACAGATTACATAGAGTATGTTGATTCAACACATCGAATTAGGAGATCCTAAGTGTTGTGAGGTGAGGTCATCTTTAGCACAAAACCTTTGAGCATTATAATAATCCTTGACCCTAAGACTAATTCGCAACATGAAAGTGAACAATGTTGCAAACTTGTAAAGACAAGTCGTCATCTAGAGTCACGGACAAGTCGCTAATAGTTTAGCACTCTAAGTCGCTATGCTAATTAGCTAGCTTGTAAAGTCAAGTCGCCATGAGCGATAACTAAACCAAGTCGCTACAAAGCAGTTAACTAAGTCGCTGGGTTACTAATTAGCTAACTTGTAAATACAAGTCGCCATGAGCTAACTACTAACTTAGCTAACTAAGTCGCTAGAATATAGTGAACTAATTAACCAAGCTAGAATATAGTGAACTAATTCGCTACAGAAACGTAGTCGCTAAGTTGAACACTAACTCGCTATGAAGAACATTCAGACTAAGTCGCTACCAAGAACAATTTAAATCGCCACCAAGAACACTTCTAACATCAACCCATCAGTCCAATCCACTTAATCATACATCAATGTATTCCAAACAATATATTCCAAACAATATATTCCAAACATTTTGAACCCGTTCAATCATTATACAAGCAACAAACATACTATTACATGAAAAATCGAACCTAAGCGAGAGACAAATAATCACAACTCACGAGCTCGAAAGGATCTGGATATAAAGGACATGTTAGAAACTGGACACAAAAGCTTAAGAGAACAAAGATAGGAGGGAATCGAAGCAAACCTCTTACTAAGTCGCTAGGATGAGCAAAAGTGACGAAGAGAAGAAAAAACGAGAGAGAAGAAAAAAACTTGTTTGGGAAAAATGGTAACTCGCTAACAGGTAATTCGCTAGGGGTATACAAACCATCTTAGGCAATATGACACAATTGGTCCTTGTGGTTTTAACATGAGGTGAGGTAATTCGCTAATGCAACATAACTTTCACTATATGACAAGTTTGGTCCCTATGGTATTGATGAGCGAGTGGTAAGTTGCTAACACGGATTAGACAACGTCTCTAGCATGGATTATCTGCTGATCACCATGAATCAATTAAACATTTAAACACATAGGCAATTACTACGAAGGCACACAAGGAAAATCACACGAGCAAGATACAACCACAACCAATAGCGAGAGAAACTCATAACGGATATTTCAAAAGCATAACCGATTAGTCACACAAGGCGAAACCACCACAACATACAAATAAGCAAACATCATAACCGGCCTGAAGCCAATGGCATATAAAACAAATCTCCCCTCAATCAATGTCATCAAAGATCATTGATTGATATTAACAATCCATTATAACACCAAGAATATATCATTTGTTCGAACTTCATCTATGATCCGTGCCATTATTGAATGACATTTCTAGGACCGTAGATGTTATCGATAACAAGGAATATATTCTTTATTAGTTGAGGAAAATGATAAAATTTTGAAATAAATAAAAAAATGACATAATATTTTGTAAAGTATATATTTTTTGAAAAAAAATTTTTTTTTTTTTTTTTTTTTTTTTTTTAAAAACTTGATTTATACAAAGATATGGATGGACGAGTCTGATTCAAGATGAATAGGAGTCAAAGTAAAAGTACATCAACTCGGCAAGCTATAGCTCTGAATGAGCTATGTTCATATCTGAAGGAACCAAGTCATGAAGTTCTGATTGAATTGAGCATTGTACACGAAAAAGGCGAGAGCACATTGTACTTGAAGCACATGTAGACTTGTACATAGAAGGGTTAGTGACATGTTTAGTCTCACATTTGGATGCATCACGGTATAATCCAGACGTATCATTAATGGGGATCCTATTTGGTTCTACATTCTTGAAAAGTTTACAGTGGGAATCCACTTGAGGCATGATCTAGGAATGTAAGTTCGTTTAAGTCACGTAAACTTAAATAATCGCGGTGGGAATCCATTTGAGACCATGATAAGTTAAGCTAAATGAGTGCACAACCTTGTTTTGACTATTTGTCCTATTGTGATCGGAGAATTTCTTTGGGGATTGATCATCGGATGATGTTTTGCATGAGACCTAGTTAAACTTATTGCATTTCGATCGTGAGTGTTGACCATTAGTCCTATTTTGGGATTCAACATATCTGAACTAGGCAATGAAGTGGTGGTTTTGACAAAACAGACTTACTATCAACTTGGGATGTAAGCTTAGATTTCAATGGTTTAGCTCTTTCGGATCTAAAGGCATTAGGTTGTTTAATAGCTGTTTGTTTCAAGTGATTACGAACATTTGACTTTCCCAAAGTTGAAGGTTTTGCAAACTTAGTGTTCATCCTATTTCCGACATACTTCTGAGCTCATTTTTAGGGCAACAATATTGAAGCTCTTATCACGAATTTGTGCTTTGAGGTCATCAATATCTTTCTTCAAGAGGTTAGATTGATTGACTAACTTAGAGTTTGTTTCCTCAAGGTTCTTTCTTAAATGCTCATTTTCTCTTAGAAGGTTGGACACACATAGAGCTAGTTCGAATTTCTAGATTCTAGTGTATCACTCATCTCATGATGTCATATTTACGGGCTTACGAGAGAAGCGATTTGATTTCTTATGGTGAATCTTTGTCACGAATCGGGATTTTAAGCGATTAATTTCAAAAATTCTCTAAATTCGGAAGTTCAGTTACAACCTTTTTTTTGCATAAAGCATTTCATTTTTATGTTGTATTTCAATTTGCAAAGAGATCGGTGTTTTCAAGAATTGAAAATTTGTTTGAAAGCTCATCATATACCCTTTTTCAATCATGTTACTTGCATTTGATTCGAGACAAAACAAAGATTGATTCCACATTGTTATGTTTATGTTCGGGTAAGAGTCATGTACCTTTTGTGAGAATTTGTGTGATCGAGATAAGTGTACCTTGTTGATTGATACCTTTTCGACTCACGGAATTTGAGATCGGTCTTGTTCTCTTCATCCTTTTCCATCTGGCGAGATTACGCAATCGGTGTCTTCTGCTTGGTTCAAGCGGAATGAGGCATGACACGTCATCATTGTTCCATGGACACTCTTGACACTCATTCAATTCCTTGACTTATTATTCTCTTTTGCGACTTTCTCGATGTATGTTTCCATATTACTCATAAGTTGAATAAATGAGTTTACGAACTCATGAATTTCCATTCCGTGTGCTTCTTGAAAGACATTCCGGTCATGATATTATCAAAATCGAGGAGTATTCTTCCGGGTAAGTGGTGAAATTGGTTGAAGATGGTTTGGAGAGCGACATGAGAATCATCGGTTGAGAGCTTTTCTTTGGTAATTTGAAACCTCGATCGTTCTAGGTTAAGCAAAGCAGTTCTTGTTAAAGTGGGAAAATCTGACGAAGGATGGCACAACTTATTCGATCCATGGTTGTGGATAAGAGTAATTTAAGAAGGTGAGAGATGTTGAAGCGGCTCATTGGTGCATTCCATATTCTTAGCATCATCTGCGGACATTAAGAGTGACTTGTTTGAGTTGTTACGATTGATCGATCTTGAATCATTAAGTGTGTGGCCTTGGATAGGCATTACATTTCACTAATCATCTTTGTGTCATAGAGAGCAAGTACTTTGGTGATTAAAGGATCCGTGATGGTGACATTGTGTTATTATGAATTACTCCCAGTCTCTAGAGATTTAGAACCAACTCGCTACCAACTAAATAGCAATAATCCCAAGTCGCTAGAAGATCTTGCACCAAGTCGCCAACACTTAATTCGCCACCCTAAGTCGCTAGGGTTCCAAGTCGCTATCCGGATGTAAGTCGCTAAGAGTAACTCGCTAACACTCAGTCGCTAGCAAAATTTCGACAATTAAGCTACTCAGTCGCTAACGATGCAAGTCGCTAAAGAGCAACTCGCTCTGGACCAAGTCGCTACCACCAGTCGCTACCGTGGTGGAGGTCCACTACTTGTCTTGTAAATCGCTAGGTGTAACTCGCTGGGTCTAAAGCGTAACTCGCTATAAATTAGTGAAGCAAGTCGCTCTGAAGAAAGTGGTCCGTGAGCTAAGTCGCTAGCAAGAAAAACCATATAAACATCACTTTTCAATCCAAAACAACCCAACCAAGATGATTCAAGCTTACCAAGTGAAGACCTAAACACTTGTGATGATTCTAAACATAAAAGTACTAACAAAATTCAAACTTTAACACAAGAAATCAACCAAATGATGCAAAAACCACTAAACTTTTTCAAACTCAAAACCACCTAAAACCACTAGAAATCCAAAGATGTGCAAGATATGATCTAACCATGGCTCTTGATACCAATTGTAAGATATTGGATTTCACATACACATCATAACATTAACACAATGAGCACATAGATGGTTTTAGAGAGAAAGAGTGGGACATTCTAGTGAGAGAAACTTGTAGAATATTAGATTACAAAGAACATCCAACCCTCTACCTTGCAAGGTAGAGGGTATTTATAGTTACAAACTAAGCGACCTCTGACGGCTGTGGATCGGGGATACGGTGGGTAAAGACCGTCCTTCCTCCACGGTGTTGCACTAGACTATTTTACGCTCTTGACTAACTACATAACAACATAAATAAGTAACTAACGATTAGTCTGAGCTAACTTATGCTAGATAATAGTTGGGGTGACCGACTCTTCAATACAAGAATTTTCTAATTCCTAACACCTTATTCTTAGTTGCGTTGTGTGTCTAAAGTTGTAGGGTATCGTTTCTCCTAACTCTTTGAACTTACCAAAGGGTCTCGCCTACAAAACCCACTAGGATAATAAACTCTTACTAAGGCACTCTTTGGATGGTTTAGCTTACAACTACTCGGTAATTATATTCTAAGGTTCACAAAGATGAATCAAGCATTAAGTACACAACGAATGACCTATCGCATTACTAGATCATTAATCAACTAAGATAAGAAACAACAAATCAATATTCAATAATTAAGTTTCATACTTCCTAAGCAAACACACAAATAAATTAGCCGGACATGGAGAACATGCAAGCATACACACAAATAATCAAAGACATAATTGAATTAATGAAGTAAATACTTATCTTGATGTAAGATAGGGTTTAAAACCCTAAAATACTTGCAAGACACCTTAGGTTCGGTTTTAGGTTTTCACTCCAAAAGACTCTCCCTAAAAGCGAAAAATTCGGATTCTATATATAGATTACATATGCGACGGCGTCACCTTATGTTTCGTGACGCCGTCGTGTCGCCGTCATTAGGGTTTTGTCTTGGACATGTTAACCTTGCGACGCGTCACCTTATGTCCGTGACGCCGTCCTCTTCGACCGACGTCGTTCGGATTGCATCTAGGCCGTGCGAGTAGCGACGGCCTACTCTTTTACAAGCGGACGCCGTCACTTGAAAATAAAGTTTTGGGTTCGAGCCGTCACAAAAATCCTCGGACGGCCGCATTAGCACCGACCGTCGCCTTCTATTTTCAAGCAATGTGAGTGTCTCGATTTTGACTTTGGCCATTTTCTTCATATATTCGCGCTTTTCGTCCAAATAAGTGCCATTCCAGATTTTGCCTTCAAGAGACCTAAAAGTGAAAAGGAACGATATTAAGCAATAACGGATACAAAAGTGATCAAATAAGGACTTAAACGACCCCTCAAAATGGTACCTTTTAAAACCTTATCATATTTGCGCTTTTGTTGGACATTGTCTCACCTCAAGGTTTGCAAAGAAGCAAACGGCTATGGCTATCTCAACTACTGAAGCCGAATACGTCTCAGCCGGAAAAGCATGTCAACAAGCTCTTTGGATGAAGCAAGCTCTTGTGGATTACGGAATTCATCTCAACGATATCATTATATTTTGCGGCAACAAAGGAGCTATTGATCTCAGCAAAAATCCCGTCCAACATGCTCGTACGAAGCATATTGAAATCCGTCATCACTTTCTTCACGACAATGTTCAAAAAGGAAACATCTCAATTGAGAAAGTATCCTCCGAAGACAACATTGCCGACATTCTAACCAAGCCTCTCAAACGAGAACCATTTAATCTTCTTAGACTTGGTTTAGGGTTAATGGAACCAAACATGTAGGTAAAACATAGTCTAAACCTTAGAACAAACAAACAAAATAAATTTGTTTAAAACTGCCACTGTTCCCACGGCACCAAACGACAACAAAGGCGGAACCATTGTTTTGGTGCCGTCTGGTCCGTGGTGACAACAATAGCAAAAATGCTACCTACAAAAATCTTCTTCCTCACAACCTACTTTACCAAAACGTGTAAACATTAGACCTAACTCATTGTTGACATTTTATCACCCACTAATC